>VSMD01088980.1:0-37656 GCA_008750895.1 Mirza zaza
TTTTTTGAGACAGAGTCTCACTTTATTGCCCAGGCTAGAGTGAGTGCCGTGGCGTCAGCCTAGCTCACAGCAACCTCACACTCCTGGGCTCAAGCAATCCTGCTGCCTCAGCCTCCCAAGTAGCTGGGACTACAGGCATGTGCCACCATGCCCGGTGAATTTTTTTTTTCTATATATATTAGTTGGCCAATTAATTTCTTTGTATTTATAGTAGAGATGGGGTCTCGCTCTTGCTCAGGCTGGTCTCGAACTCCTGAGCTCAAATGATCCGCCCACCTCGGCCTCCCAGAGAGCTAGGATTACAGGCTTGAGCCACCGCGCCCGGCCTCATTTTTATTTTAATTTAATTTAAACATTCATTCTCTTTTTCTTTTTTGTGTGTGTAGTTTCCTCCTTTTCTGCAGAGTAGTCTCTATTGGGAGAGCCTAACATAGAGCCAGCAGGCAAGGGAGAAATATTGTTTGCACAGTCTCAGCTCCAAAATCAGAGCAGAAAGGAGCATTTAGAGTTGAGACTTAGTAACCGACTCACCTTGCCTGGTTTGTTTGTTTGTTTAGCCAAGCATGAAAATGAGGTTTATTGGGCTGGGCCCAGTGGCTCATACCTGTAATCCTAACACTCTGGGAGGCCGAGGCGGGCAGATTGCTCAAGGTCAGGAGTTCGAAACCAGCCTGAGCGGCCTGGCGCGGTGGCTCACGCCTGTAATCCTAGCTCTCTGGGAGGCCGAGGTGGGCGGATCATTTGAGCTCAGGAGTTAGAGACCAGCCTGAGCAAGAGTGAGACCCCATCTGTACTATAAATAGAAAGAAATTAATTGGCCAACTAATATATATATAGAAAAAATGAGCCGGGCATGGTGGCACATGCCTGTAGTCCCAGCTACTCGGGAGGCTGAGGCAGGAGGATCGCTTGAGCCCAGGAGTTTGAGGTTGCTGTGAGCTAGGCTGATGCCACGGCACTCACTCTAGCCTGGGCAATAAAGTGAGACTCTGTCTCAAAAAAAAAAAAAAAGAAAGAAACCAGCCTGAGCAAGAGCGAGACCCCGTCTCTACTATAAATAGAAAGAAATTAATTGGACAACTAGTATATGTAGAAAAAATTAGCCAGGCATGGTGGCGCATGCCTGTAGTCCCAGCTACTCGGGAGGGTGAGGCAGCAGGATTGCTTGAGCCCAGGAGTTTGAGCTTGCTCTGAGCTAGGCTGACGACATGGCACTCACTCTAGCCTGGGCAACAAAGTGAGACCCTGTCTCAAAAATTAAATAAATAAAAAAAATAAATAAAGAGTTTGAGGACCCCTGCTCTAGATTCTGGAGGTCCTTAGAAGGTCCTTTGCTTTTTTCTTTGTGTCCTTTCTTATTTTATTGAGGCAAAAGTCACATAACATAAAATTAACCATTAATCATATTAAAGTGTACAATTTGGCCAGGTGAGGTGGCTCACGCATGTAATCCTAGCACTCTGGGAGGCCAAGGCGGGCAGATCTCTCAAGACCAGCCTGAGCAAGAGAGAGACCCCATCTCTACTATAAACAGAAAGAAATTAATTGGCCAACTAAAATATATATAGAAAAAATTAGCCGCGCATGGTGGCCCGTGCCTGTAGTCCCAGCTACTCGGGAGGCTGAGGCAATAGGATTGCTTGAGCTCAGGAGTTTGAGGTTGCTGTGAGCTAGGCTGACGCCACAGTACTCACTCTAGCCTGGGCATCAAACTGAGACTCTGTCTCAAAAAAAAAATAAGTAAAGTGTACAATTTGTGGCAATTACTACATTCACAACGTTGTGCAACTATCACCAATATCTACTTCCAGAACATTTTTATGTATCAGCTCAAAAAGAAACATCATACCCCATTCTCTCTCTGGCCCCTGTCTCTATGGATTTACCTATTCCGCATGTTTCATATAAACGGAATCAGACAATATGTGACCTTTTGTGTCTGGCTTCTTTCACTTAGTAATAATATAACGTTTTCAAGGCTCATCTACATTGTAGTATGTATCAATACTTCATTCCTTTTCATGGCTGAATAATAATCCATTGTGTGGATATACTACATTTTGTTTGTCCATTTGTCATTTGATGGACATTTGGGTTGCTTTCATATTTTGGCTACTGTGAATAGTGCTGCTATGAACATTCGTTTATGATTAATTGTTTCAATACTTGTGTGTGTTTTGTTTTTGTTTTTGTTTTTTTTGAGACAGAGTCTCACTCTGTCTCTCAAGCTAGAGTGCAGTGGCATCTTGAAAGCTCACTGTAACCTCAAACTCCTGGGCTCAAGTGACTCACCTGTTTCAGCTTCCCAAGTAGCTGGGACTACCGGTGCGCACCACCGTGCTCAGCTCATTTTTCTATTTTCTGTAGATAAGGGGTCTCGCTCTTGCTCAGGCCGGTCTCAAACTCCTGGCCTCAAGTGATCCTCCTGCCTCGTCCTCCCAAAGTGCTAGGGTTACAGGTGTGAGTCACCACATGCCTGGCCTTCAATACCTGTTTTTAATTATTTTGTATATACCTAGGAGTGGACTGGCTGGGTCATATGGTAATTCTATATTTAATTTTTTTTCGAGTAACTGACAAACCGTTTTCCACAACAGCTGCATTATTAAAATGTAAATATTCATATCAGTAATGCATAAAAGTTCTAATTTCTCCACTTTCCTACCAATATCCCCTGTTTCTTTTATAACCACAGCACTATTTATGCTGCACATGTTACAACTCTAATGCTTCATTTATATATTGAGATGGGGGCTTATCCTTTATTTATTTAGAGACAGGAGCTTGCTATGTTTCTCAGACTGGACTGAAACTCCTGGGCTCAATCTTCCCGCCTCAGCTTCCTGGGTAGCTGAAATTGCAGATGTGTATCACTGAGCCCAGCTAGGGACTTGGTTATTTAGAGATGTTTGGACAAGTTATATCTCCCTGGGCCTCTTCCAGAAAATGATTGTTAAGGATTTTTTTTTTCATCTCCAAAAAGAATGAGTCTATCAGATACATCCTTTCAGAGATGCTGTGTCTTTTTGGGCTATCCATTGTACATGGTCATTCACTCATATCATGGAATCACAGGACTTTCATTCAAAATCATCGTGAATTGATACTTCTTTTGTTTGCCATCCATCATTTTCAAGTTATTTCTCCATCTTGTGATGCCTTGTCAGCAGAATCTTCCTCTCTGTTGCTAGATTTGCTTAATTCCCAAATCTTTGGCAATGTTATGTTTGATTGCCTTCTTTTTGCTTCTGTTAGCAGATGTTTTTAAACAATATTCTGCCTCCTAATTTGTGATGTTTTAACCATTTCTCTGGTTGTCAAATTAGGATATTTTGGAATAAAATATATTGCTTTCTTTTTTTGAATTTTTATTTCAGGATATAATTAGGGTACAAACATTTTGGTTACATTTTATGTCTTTGCCTCTCCCAAGCGAGGATTAGAGGCATGCCCTTCCTCTCTACAGTGCTCTATGGATCCATTAGTTGTGAGTTTACCCATCCAACCCCCTAATTCCTGGAAAATACTACTACTATATGAGCACCATAGTGTTGATCAGTCAGTGCCAATTTGATGGCAAGTAATGCGGAGCCTATTCTTCCAATCTTGTGATACCTCACTTTGGATAATGGGCTCAAGCTCTATCAAGGAAAATATAAGAGATGCTAGATCACTGTTGTTTCTTTTTTTTTTTTTTTTTTTTTTTTGAGACAGAGTCTCACTTTGTTGCCCAGGCTAGAGTGAGTGCCGTGGCGTCAGCCTAGCTCACAGCAACCTCAATCTCCTGGGCTCAAGCGATCCTGCTGCCTCAGCCTCCCGAGTAGCTGGGACTACAGGCACGCACCACCATGCCTGGCTAATTTTTTTGTATATATATTTTTAGTTGGTTAATTAATTTCTTTCTATTTTAGTAGAGATGGGATCTCGCTCAGGCATGTTTCGAACTCCGGACCTCAAGCAATCCGCCTGCCTTGGCCTCCCAGGGTTCTAGGATTACAGGTGTGAGCCACCACGCCCAGCCTGTCATTTCTTATTATTGAGTAGTATTCCATTGTATACATATACCAAATTTTAATAATCCACTCATGAATTGATGGGCACTTGGGTTATTTCCGCAGCCTTGCAATAGTGAATTGTGCTGCCATAACCATTCGGGTGCAGATGTCTTTATTATAGAATGTCTTTTGCTCTTTGGGGTAGATGCCTAATCGTGCTATTGTTGGATTGAATGGTATTTCTATTTTTAGCTCTTTGAGGTATCTCCAAATTCTTTTCCACAGAGGTTGCACTAATCTGCAGTCCCATAAAATATATTGCTTTCTCTGTCCTGCTGTCAGTGCCAGCTTCTGCCATTCCTTCACTTTAAATAAAGTTAATAAAATATTACTTCCAATTTTTATGCATTCATCTATTGGCATATTTAAGATTTGTGCATTTTGCTGTATGTAAATTTTATCTCATTTAACAAAAAAGAATTGTGAACACTATTAAACTCCAGTTAAGATTATGCAATGCCTCTTTAGTATAGTTGTAAGTGAAGAAAAAAAAAAAGATTATGCAATGCTGAAGCTTTTAGGGATAAAGTGTACTGATGTCTGCAATTTACTTTGAAAGGTATACAAAAATTAAGCTGGATGGATGATGGGACAGAGGGGTAGGTAGATGAATAAATATGTGATAAAACAAACATGGCAAACTGTTAAATATAAAACAGATGGTGGGTATATGTATAACTCTCTCACTCTCTATTTGAAAATTTTTGTAGTAAAATGTGGGGAAAAAAAATCTTCTTAACTGCTCTGATGACCTACATCAATCAGCTACTTCCAGCAGATTGTGATCAATTTTTTTTTTTTTTGAGACAGAGTCTCACTTTATTACCCAGGCTAGAGTGAGTGCCGTGGCGTCAGCCTAGCTCACAGCAACCTCACACTCCTGGGCTCAAGCAATCCTGCTGCCTCAGCCTCCCAAGTAGCTGGGACTACAGGCATGTGCCACTATGCCCGGCTAATTTTTTCTATATATATTAGTTGGCCAATTAATTTCTTTCTATTTATAGTAGAGATGGGGGTCTTGCTCTTGCTCAGGCTGGTCTCGAACTCCTGAGCTCAAATGATCCGCCCACCTCGGCCTCCTAGAGAGCTAGGATTACAGGCGTGAGCCACTGCGCCTGGCCTGATCAATTCTATTATAGTCTCATCACTTCAATTTCTTTTTCTTTTCTTTCTCCTTCCTCCCTTCCTCCTTTCCTCCCTCCCTCCCTCCCTTCCTTTCTTCCTTGTTTCCTCTTTCTTTCCCTCTCTCCCTCCCTTCTTCCTTCCTTTCTTCTTTCTTCCCCCTCCCTCCCTTCCTTCCTTCTTTTTCTTCTTCCAGACAGGGTCTCACCCTGTTGCCCAGGCTACAGTAGAGTGCAGTCACATCATCATAGCTCACTGCAACCTCAAACTCCTGGGCTCAAGAGATCCTCCTGCCTCAGCCTCTCCAGTAGCTGGGACTACAGCTGCACACCGCCATACTTGGCTAATTAAAAATTTTTGTTGTAGAAACAGGATCTCACTATATTGCTTAGGCTGGTCTCCAACAGGCTTGCACCACCATGCCCAGCTAATCAGTAAACATAGATTTAGAGGAATAAATTGGATTATGTGTAGAAAATAGTTTCTAAGGCTGGGTGGGGTGGCTCACGCCTATAATCCTAGCACTCGGGGAGGCCAAGGCAGGAGGATTGCTCAAGGTCAGGAGTTTGAAACAAGCCTGAGCGAGAAGACCCTGCTTCTACTATAAATAGAAATTAATTAGTTAACTAAAAATACATAGAAAAAATTAGTTGGGTATGGTGGCACATGCCTGTAGTCCCAGATACTTGGGAGGCTGAGGCAGAAGGATTGCTTGAGCCCAGGAGTTTGAGGTTGCTGTGAGCTAGGCTGACACCACAGCACTCTAGCCCCGGCAACAGAATGAGACTCTGTCTCAAAAAAAAAAAAAAAAAAAGAAAGAAAATGGTTTCTAAAGTGTGAAGTGCTGCATAAATGTCCTATTATTGCTATGATGTTTGAGGCATTGAGCTTGTGCAAAATCTTACTGCTGTAATTTAAAACACTGTCTTGAACAAGGTTTAATATTCTATCTAAACTGAAAACTCTTGAAAGAAAAAAATCTATACTTTCGATTTCTTTTGTACTCATGAATTGTGCTAGTTAGTACTGAGAGCACTAAATAAACACTGAATGAATCAGTAAACAGTACATTTCATTGATAAACTCTAAATAAGTGTTCTAAATTCTATTTTAAGTTATAGCGTATTGAATTTTTTCACCTCTATTTTCAATCTAAAGTGATGTTTTGGGGTAATCTTTCTGTCAATGGAATGGACAGATGAGATATTGAGAGTACCCCTTAATTTTCTTCATTGCCTTAACTATGGGAGTTCAAAACATTTTACTTTTCCACCAAAAATTAAACTCTGGCAAGAACATCAACCGTTATTTCACTATGTAGTTCACATAGGACCTTAAGAAACTGTATCTAGAGTTTGGGGAATAGTAATTCCAAGCAAAGTTAGTGTGAGAGTTGTGACCCATGATGTCAAGCTAAAGTAAGTGGCTAGGGATGTACCCTTGAAATATCTCATCTTCTTTTTTTTTTTTTTTTGAGATAGAGTCTGATTTTGTTGTCCAGGCTAGAGTGAGTACCATGGCGTCAGCCTAGCTCACAGCAACCTCAAACTCCTGGGCTCAAGCAATCCTGCTGCCTCAGTCTCGCCAGTATCTGGGACTACAGGCATGTGCCACCATGCCCGGCTAATTTTTTCTATATATATTAGTTGTCCAATTAATTTCTTTCTATTTTTAATAGAGATGGGGTCTTGCTCAGGCTGGTTTCGAACTCCTGACCTTGAGCGATCCTCCTGCCTCAGCCTCCCAGAGTGCTAGGATTACAGGCATGAGGCACCAAGCCCTGCCAATCAGTAAGTAGATTATTAATCAAGTACAGAAGAAACCTAGGTGGGGATAATACAATTTCATTTACCTAAATCAGGGAAAGGTTACATGGGTGTCTAAAATTAATTCCTTCTGTATGAAATAGGTTTGAGTTTCCAGTATCATAGTGACTTAAAAAAAAAAAAAAAAAACGGTTCATTTTACCCATTAGTGGCTTAAGAATTTCTAGAGTTCAGTAGCTACACTATGCAATCACAATTTTGGTCCAGGTGAAAAACTGGCTAACAAGCAACCCTGGTCTTCAGAGATATCATCTTAATTCTCGTGGAATGTCAATCTCAAATTTTTTTAGATAATAAAACCCTTTTCTTGTCCGGGTGCGGTGGCTCACGCCTGTAATCCTAGCACTCTGGGAGGCCGAGGTGGGCGGATTGCTTGAGGTTAGGAGTTCAAAACCAGCCTGAGCAAGAGCGAGACCTGTCTCTACTATAAATAGAAAGAAATTAATTGGCCAACTAATATATATAGAAAAAAATCAGCCGGGCATGGTGGCGCATGCCTGTAGTCCCAGCTTCTCGGGAGGCTGAGGGAATAGGATCGCTTGAGCCCAGGAGTGTGAGGTTGCTGTGAGCTAGGCTGACACCATGGCACTCACTCTAGCCTGGACAACAAAGTAAGACTCTGTCTCAAAAAAAACACAAAAAAACAAAAACAAACCCTTTTCTTAATGGATGTCTTTTTACCCAGGGGAGGTTTAAATTTAAATATAGAGATGAAGTCCTAATTCTTTCTTATTAAGTTTAGAAATAACTTGTATATGTTTGTATTTAAGTTGTAATGTTTAGGAGAATTGGGCATATTAGAGATTCTAAATAAAAATGTGCAATTTGAGTAATTTGACATGAGATTTGTGATTTTATTTTTAAAGACATGGGGTCTCCCTATATTGTCCAGGCCAGGCTGGACTCAAACTCTTGGGCTCAAGCAATCCTCCCCCTCTGGAGTAGCTGGAGCTACAGGTGCTGGCCACCTCCCCCAGATTTAAAATTTTAAGTGGAAAGGTGTAAGAGCCTACACTTGCCAGGCATTATAGATATAATTTGTACAGATATAATCTTACACTATAGTTCTTCTGAGCCTTCATTCATTCATTTATTGAGAGTCCACCTTGGTAGGCACCCCTTGCTAAGCTCTGGGAATTTAGAAGTGAGTGTTACTGGCTTTGGGTCAGTCTCAAGTAGTTTAGTCTAGCTAATTCAAAAGAGGGTAGGCTGGGCGGGGTGGCTCACACCTGTAATCCTAGCACTCTGGGAGGCCCAGGTGGGCTGATCCTTTGAGCTCGGGAGTTGGAGACCAGCCTGAGCAAGAGTGAGACCCCATCTCTACTAAAAATAGAAAGAAATTAATTGGCCAACTAATATATATAGAAAAAATTAGCCGGACATGGTGGCGTATGCCTGTAGTCCCAGCTACTCGGGAGGCTGATGCAGGAGGGTCACTTGAGCCCAGGAGTTTGAGGTTGCTGTGAGCTAGGCTGATGTCAGGGCACTCTAGCCCAGGCAACAGAGTGAGACTTTGTCTCAAAAAAAAAAAAAAAAAAAGAGAGGGAAAACCTCTTTTTCATAGGAGGAAATGAAACATCTGCTCTGAGAGGTTAATTTATTTGTCCAAGGTCACATAGTGTTGGAGGAGCTATAAGAACTAGAGTGGCTCCTTTTCAATCTTTTTTTTATCAGGCAGCGTCTTACTCCGTTGCCTAGGCTAGAGTGCTCTGGCATCAGTCTAGCCCACATCAACCTCAAACTCCTGGGCTCAAGTGATCCTCTTGCCTCAGCCTCCTGAGACTACAGGTGCTTGCCACTACGCCCGGCTAATTTTTTGTTTCTATTTTTAGTTGGCCAAGCTAACTTTTTCTGCTTTTAGTAGAGGGGGGTGGGATGGGGTGGTCTCACTCTTGTTTAGGCTGGTCTCAAACTCCTGCCCTCAAGCAATCCTCCTGCCTTGGCCTCCCAGAGTGTTAGGCTTACAGGCGTAAGCCACCAGCCTGCCTGGCCAGCCGCCCTCAATTATTGAGCTAATAGACTTATGTAAGATTTTTGCTTTGAAGACATCCATTTTTTTCCAACATTTTTATCTGAAAGTAAAAATCCTTATCTGGGAGTAAAAAACCTCATAGAGGTCCCCCTTCTTCACAGTTATTAATGAAAGAACAAGTCGCGAATTTACACTTTACCGGCCAGAGACTTTAGGGGCGAGGAGCCAAGTCCCTGGGGGAAAGGGAGACATTTTTGAAGAAACAATAGCAACCCTGACACAAGGACAGACTAAATTCGGGAAACACAGTGCTGATCCAATGCCAAGGACGCATAATCTGTTTTTTTTTTTTTTCACCTTCTCTTTGCTTTTCTCCACAATTTTCAGGATGTTTAGAAGCTCGACAGTCGAGGCCGCGCCTATTCCATTGGCTCCAAATGGCAGGGAAACCTAATTTTTATTCTATACCACTAGCTCCCTACCCTCGCACAGTCTCTTCTTCTCGCCTTCTAACATGCTTTCCCACTTAGTTTTCATCCTCAGCAGATAATCTGAAATGACCGTTTTATCCTATTGCCATATTGACAAGGTTGCCTTATGGCGACCTTGACAGCCGTCTGGGTGGGAGGCCGGAGCCAGGGCGGTTGGCTGCGCAGCGGAAACCTTCAGAAGGCTGTGAGGAGGCGCCACGAAGAGAGGGGGCGACCACGCAGTTCCACTCAGCTTGGAGTTCTCTGAAAGATTGACAGGTAGTGCACCAACCGTCTTTGCTAGAGCAACCTATGCTGCCTCGCGAGACTTGGATGCTTATCCGAAGGGGGAGGCAAACGCGCCTCTCTGAATGGGGGATGGGAACATCTGTGGCGCAATCATTGCGCGAGATTGGCTTACTGTCGCTGGGGCTATACTTGGATCTCGCGATGTTTCGCCTGCTCAGCTCTGGAACTTGAGGCAGTATCTCGCGAGAGCCCGTGCTGCGGGCTCTGTGAGGCCCCGTGTGTTTGTGTGTGTGTATGTGTGTTGGTGAATGTGAGTACGGGGAAGCAGCGGCCGCCATTTCAGGGAGCTTGCCGACGCTGTCGCAGGGGTGGATCCTGAGCTGCCAAAGCCGCCGTCCTGCTCTCCCGCGCGGGCTCCTCTAATCCCATTGTTTCTTTTAGATTCGCTCGGGCCTAGCCGCCCTCGGAGCCCGATATTCGGGCTGGGCGCTACCGCGGCCTGGGCCTAGGGGCTTAACAGTAGCAACAGCGGCGGCGGCAGCGGCAGCAGCAGTCGTCGCGGTCCCTTGCTGAATACGAGCACCACAGGCGCCCGAAAGCCCGCACAGGTACGGGTGCGTCCCATAGTCGCATATTTTCAGCTTTTCCGAGGTTTGGTTCTCTTTTGGGTTGAGGGACTCTCCTTGCGGTCTTCAGCGACTTGGGGTGGGGGCTTCTCGGGAAATCGGCTTTATTTCGGTTACCGCACTTTTTGTCCGGTTCTGATAGCGTCAGGATTCTTGGGGTGGTAAGGATCCGGGAGAGGGCTCGGCAGATGGCGACCCGTCTCCTTCCGGGCCTGGGCCGTCCCCGACCTCCCAACATGGCGCCAGTGAAACGCTGCCTTGGCACACAACCCCTCCCAACGGAGGGAGTTTCCCTTTGCCCCTAAAATGGTAGCGCGGGTTTTGCGCGGAAAGAGGCTCTGTCGCTTGAGTCTCCCAGTTGGTTTTTGGAGTTCATACCGGGCTTTTAAAAATCGGACGTTGAAGTCTCCATTTTCGTATGTTCGGTGTAAGGGGCGTTTCAGATTTATCTAGACAAGCAAAGCTTGGTAAAGTGTGTGCCACTTTAGTATTACAGGGTATTTGAAGGTTTTTCTGAAGTTTTAGAGTGTGTCGGCTCAAAAAAATGAAACAGAATTGAGAAATACTTACAGAATTATCTCGTTCTTTTTCTAGGCGTTTAGAGAAAATGGCAGACGATATTGATATTGAAGCAATGCTTGAGGCTCCTTACAAGAAGGTGAGAAAAAACATGTCGGTGAGGTTTACATATTTCTTAATTTAGCATTATTCACGAAACTACTGCTGAAATGTAAACTAACCTCCCCGGAGCCCTCTTGATTTATCTTATCAGAGATGCATTACGTGTAACTTACAAAAGTAAATATATGCTATTGATGTAATAATATTGTGCAGTAGTTTCACTTCAGCGTGATGAATAAATGCCCATCTATCTCTCTTTGTAGACTTGCCTAACGATATCTCACCTCTACTCCCATGAATTCACCTTTGATTCCAGTGTGAACTGTCAATCATAAGGTAGTAATTGAGTGACTTATCGCTGTACCGTGGTCCCCTAGGTAAAATGACTCAACTAAGAATTACCAGCTCCAGTTTGGTATAGCAAAAAGGTGAATGTAGTGGTTTGGGAAATAGCAGGGGTCCAAGAATAACAAAGCATAACCAGTCTGGCAAGTAAATCTTGTAATAAGTCTTATAAGAAGAAATGGGTGAGATTTTAAAATTTATATATATATACACACACACGACTGGTGATAGTAAATCTTCAAACAGGCAGGTGGCGATCTGCTCAGTTAATACTTACTGAAATTCTTGGATCCCTGAATAGAATTTAAAAGAAAAAACAACAAAAGAGGCAGTATTACAGCTTAGAGTCACTTGATAACTGTTTTACTGTTCTCCATTTTTTATTTTTAATTAGGCCCTGCCATAGTATTTCACGCTAAAAACTACAGCGGAATTATTTTAGTTAATAATACAGTCTTTGACCCATTTCAGTATCACAGTAAAAGTAAACTGTCTTTTCATTCTTTCACCAGTTGGTGGTGAAAATAGCAGTATGCATGCATTATCACTGGTGTCACAAACTGTAAGCTTTGTAAGTTAGCAGTTATACTCCTATAGCTGATGTGATCAAACTTTAAACATTGCTCTAAATCTTTTAAAAATAATACATTTGTTTTGGATTGTATAGCACGACCATGTGGTACCTATTTGGATGAATTCTTGATAGCTTTAAATAGTGTATGTAGTTTTGTAATGCTAAGAGTCTTGAAGAGCTACTTTCTGTTTTATTGTTAAGATTCTTGTGTCTTAGTTTAACGTGGATGTAAATCCATGCAAACAGGTATGGAAGTAGGAAATGTTTAGGTTGGACTGGTGGATTATTAATTGACTTTCTTGGGTTCTTGGGAGTCAACATTACTAAAGCAGTGTGAATCCCTGTTTGCTTCAGGGCGAGATGTGTGACAGAGGTGGCATCAAGCTCTTACAGTCCCAACCCTCCAACGGAAATGGGCGAAGATCTCAGGAATGGCATCGGTCACAGGAAATCGATAGTGGCTGGCTGCTAGCATGGCCACTTGGGGCTTAGGCAGAAATAGAGCCATGGTACTGACCAAAAGGGACCATAGAACATGGAATAAAACTCAAACAGGACTTCATTCATGTTTTATAGAAATCATATTTAACCACTTCAACATTGTAAATCTGGATAACTTAATAATATCTAAACTATGTAAGAAAGTAAAATTTAACATGTTAATATGGACAGATTTTAATTTTTGTATCTTGATGACTTAATTGTAAGTAACAAAGTGGTTAAACACATACCCATCTAAATTTTTTTATAGCCTTCCATGTTAAACTATAAATAAATAATTAGTTTTAAAATTGTTTTGTATTTTCTTATTCCTGTTCCCTTTACCCTTTGACAACTTGAAATGTTACCACTTCGCCCTCATGATGTTCTTCTATCAACCCTGCTTAGGATGAGAACAAGTTGAGCAGTGCTAACGGCCATGAAGAACGTAGCAAAAAGTAAGTTTTAAGAAGGGGCTTTGGGGGGAGGAGTGGTTCTGTGATTGAGATCTTAAGTTGTGTTCCTGTTGCTAAAACAGCAAACTAAGGTTCTCTTTTTAAGTTTTTCTTTGCCTCTTTTAGAAAATTGGTTCTTTGCTTTTTGGGACAAGAAACTCTTTGAGAAACTACAGACTTTTGGCCTAGATTTCAGGATTCAAAGACCTTCTGGGCACCTTCCCCTCCATGTCCATCCTGATAGTCTGGATGACATCCTGACAGTCCTGTATTAGAACTTGTTTTTTGTTTTAAATTTGTTAACTTTGGCTTAATATTTGGTTTACTGGTAAATATATTATATCCATTGAACTTAAAAGGAAAAAGTTCAATTAGAAAAGATAATAAGCAGGCCTTGGAAAGTATTGTTTGCCCCAAATCACTGAAGGAGTCAAAGCTGTGAATTATTTCTGCTGCTGACTGCTTAAAAGCCCTTTTTGTAGTAATGCAGTAACACACTTAAGTACTTCTCGAATGTGGCTTTCATTGTCTTTGGCCTTTTAGACTTTAGTAGACTTAATAGTGAGAATGGCATTTTTAGAAGTTATAAATATTTATACAGTTTATTTGGGTTATGTGAGTAACCCATAATAGCAACACTGCTACAGACTAAGGAAACAGTATACAGAAAGTCTTAATAGTTAAAACCAGATCCATTTAATAAGATTGTATCCTGGCAGTTCTGGAAATTTTTTTTCTGCTGTAAGGTTAGGTCATGGGGTCATGTTTTATAAAAATCATTAAATTGTTTTATTAACCTACGTTCATGATGATATAGTAAAACATTTTGTCGAATTTATGACCCCATTATACATATTGAAAAATGATGCTGAAATAGTCATTTATTTGATTCTTTTTGGTTCTTTTCCTCCTGAGAACTAAAGTGCTTCATAATAACTACCTCCATCATCATCACTATAAGTATGTTAGATTGATACTATTTCTTAAAACAGATGAGAAAATTTTGGATTGGATTATTCAGGGTTTGCTAAGCCAAGATTTTATTTTTATAGTTACCCCCAAAATGGGTTGGTAGTAATGGATTAAATCATTTGATGTGTAGAACATGTCCTACTTCGTTCTGATACATGTTTAGGTGGGAGTCAGTTATAGTTCCTTAATCACAAGTCAATGTGGGGATCAGATGGGGTTTATGCGTGAATTGTGTTGTCTGGGGCAACCAACCAGTCATCTGAATTTAGACCTTTAACCAAAGTAACTAGTGTTTTTATTTTGCAATTTTGTAATCAAAAGAAAACCCTGGAAGAGAAATCCATGTAAATTGACGTAAATTATCTAATCTAGGCCTAGTGGCTATGTAAAGATTTCACAAGTGCCAAAAGGATGAGGACATAAACTTTTGGGCGCAGACCTTCTTTATTGTACCATTCTCTGCTACTGCTTCTTGCCACCTAAAGTCATCTCCATTTTATAATGTTTATATCCTGCATCTAACCTCATTAAGGTTACCAAGGAAATTGAGCATCAAGCTCTCCATGTGTGATGTTTAGTGGCATTTATCTAATGTAAAGAGTCCTGCAGAACTTAATAGAAGAATGGACAATTTTCTTTAATTGGCCATAGTATTCTTTGTTTAAGGGAATACCCTTTCAAAACATTTCATCTAGTAATCTTTTAAAATGTACAAAATACTTCTTTGTCATGCTTTTCACTCTCAGTTCTAGCTGATTAGATAAGTGGCCCCCTGGCTCAATCATGAACTTTTCACACATTTTTCTGAAGGAACTTTATCTTTCAAATTAATTTGAAAGTTACCTAGAAGAAACTTATTTATGGATAGATATAAAACATCTGTGCTTTAGTATAAATTAAGTTTCTTAACCAAAGAAGGTGCCATGCTGCAGTTTTCATTTTAAAATGTGATTGCCTTAAGGATCATTACATATTGAGATAAGATTTGTAAGGTAATAAGAACATGCACATTTTCAGAAATAGTCGACTAAATTTTTTTAATAATTATGATTCTCAACACATGCTTCACTGTATCCACTAGTAGAAAAAGAAAGTTTAATGGTAACACAAATTGGTTATCAATTAGTCTACTTTCTGAAGAAGTATAACCCTGAGTTTGGCAAGACCTCAAAGTATGTCTCTTTAAGTATCTGAGCTTGCCCTCATGGGAATATTATTTGTCAACATAAACAATTTTGCAAAGTCCAAACCAGCCTCCATTCCGTTAAGTTCTTTAGAGAATTACTAAAAAAAATAAATAATAGTAATAATAAAATGACACAGTTGAAATATATTGGCTACTGTGGTGTGGATTATAAATTTTGGAATAAATGACTTTTCTATTTTTTTTCTTATTTTCCAGAGTACTTTGCATTTAAAATTTAGATCTTCTTACATGGAAGAGGTCAAATCCAGTTATAGCAAAACACCTTTACAGCAGAGGCCATATAACCAAAAAGTCCAAAGGCCCAGCCCAGTGGACCATTTACTTCAATGATGTTCAGTACAAAATCCACTGCCACTAAAGACTTTGGAAAGTCCCTTTTAAGTTGTAACAGGATTTGACTATTAGTGTGGATTATGATAACCCTTCTTTTGTTAACTTAAATGCCCTTTGAAGCTGGAATTTGTTATAGAGAAGTATACTGGTTTCTTGCACCCTTATATTTTTCTCTGGGCTTTTATGCAGATTATATTTTCTGAATGTCTTAGTATGTTGCTGTCTTTTTACCTGTCGGGGGTTGCCTTCAGATGTGGGGGGGCACTTGCTTATAAAAAGTCCTAGGATGGCCTTAAGTTAAAATTAGCCCTCCAATTTTCAGATTTTTTTCTTTTGGCAGAATAAGTTTTGGGGCCTTTGAGGGATAAAGAAAGAGGTTGACTGCCTCTCTGCTATGGGCCATTTATGAGCAGAGCAAAAACTTTGTCTTTTTTTGTGGGGGATGGAGTTACTTCTTATCTTGTCCCCTAAATGAATTGATTATATTTAGGACTTTTGGTTTTAGCTATATTACACAATTCTTTAGTTAGAATAGTGTCACAGAGATTGTCAGGTTTTTCAGGCAACAAATTTGGAATGTTATCTGTTGCCCTTCTGAGCATTGCTTTGATGACTTCTATATAAGTAATGAGTGTAGCCTAATTTTCTGTCATGTGCTACTTAGCATATACATTTCTGACAGTCAGGTGGATTATCTTGAAATTTTAGACAAAGTTTCTGCCTCCTTGGAAAGCTCTACATCTCCTTGTGATTGGAGTGTGGGTTTCAAGATTCCAGAAGGTGGGTGTCTTCATTTTCTATTTTCAATGCACTCTAAGATGACCTGCTTACAGGTTCTGAGGCAAACATCAAAATGGTCTTGTGCTGTAATATTGCTTTGATAAGGACTAAACAGTTAATTAAATTTCCAAATAATGATGTAGATTTGTCAAAATGTTTAATCTTTAATTCACTACAAATTCACATTTTAGTGGAATAAATTTATTTTGAAATGTCTTTCAATTTATATTGAAATATCTGAAGGCACCTCTAAAATTTGGGTGATGACATGGAGGTACAGATTGTAAGATTTAATTAAGTGAGTGAGTGGTATACTGTAAGGAATACAGAAATGAACAGAAAGAAATGACTGGCTTTTTTACCTTTCAGAGTTTGAGATTTTACAAAGATTTATGAAGTTCAGGTTGATCCTTGTTTTGGGTTGCACCTCACAGGCTTGTATAAACTGGCTTAAAAATGGCATACTCCATTTTCTGGTGTATTCATTATAACTTGAAATAGAAAGTATTTGAAATGGTTACATTAAAGTGTAGGAGTGTCAATGTATTTTGCTGCATTAATTCTTAGCGTCCTTTTTCATCACTTATAATTTTGCCCACAAAACCCAAAATGTTGGAGTCTTTCTGGCCTTATGCAAGTAGATTTCCATGTGTAAATTGGGTCAAAAATTATTTAAGGTAAATTAGCGTATTTGATAAGAATTTTATATATGAAACCATACTAGTACTTAAATGTGAACATATTCTGTTGTAACATTGATTTATTAATGTATCTTGTGGGTTACAGTAATGTTTGTTGGCCTATTGTATGATAGTCAAACTTTATTTAAAAGTGCACATTTTGATTTGTACTTGTCAACAAATCCTGTTCCTTGTTAAAGCTGTAGCTGACTCAGGAGATCATTGCAGTTCCTGCTAAAGGATGTTGTCTCTTGACTGCTGATTTTCAGTAATATAAGGCAAAGATGGAGTCTTGTTTACCATACCTATGAATTTGTTCTCATTAAGTATGATTACATATCATTATATGATAGAAATAGCACAGTAAATTTACAAAAGGATAAGAAAAATTCTGACCATTAAAGGTACTATGTTTTGGTGGGTTCTCAAACCAACAAGATAATGGAGAATTTTTTTCTTCTCAGGAGGAAAAAAAGCAAAAGCAGAAGTCGTAGTCATGAACGAAAGAGAAGCAAAAGTAAGGAGCGGAAACGAAGTAGGGATAGAGAAAGGAAAAAGAGCAAAAGCCGTGAAAGGAAGAGAAGTAGAAGCAAAGAAAGGAGACGGAGCCGCTCTAGAAGTCGAGATCGCAGGTTCAGAGGCCGCTACAGAAGTCCATAGTATGTAACTATAATTATGATGATTTTGGTTTGAGGGTTTTCTCCGAGTATTCAGTTAGTAATTTAACTTGAGGGATTTGAATTGTGAAAATTTATTTTTCAAAGATTGGTTAAAAAGTGTTAAGTATGTTGGCATTGAAGATTATTAAAGTGAAAATATGGTGTGTGCACAAATATGTAAAACTTTAGTTTTACTAGGCATACAGCTTTTTTGTTAATCTGTCTAAGTGTTTTAATTGTATGCCAATCCAAGTGAGGCTAAAGCACTGGAGTGCTTGGAAAAAAGGATGATATGATATACTTCCAAAACTTGAGAATGCTTAGTGTATGAAAGTTTTAAAATTCAGATGAGTACTAAGTTATAAATGTGTAATTAATAGTGAATTAACAGTAAGTAAAAAAAAAACCTTATCTATGTGGCTGTTTTCAGCTGAAATGACAGACCATTTGTGAATTTGTTGTGTGTGCACCTTGATAAGTTTTTGACTTCATTACACATTTGTATATAAGATTCTTTAAAAAGTTATTCTAGGCCAAAAGTGCTTTGAGGATTAAATCACCATAGACATTTGGATGTTGGTATTTAAATAAATTGGAAACAGGCCGGGTGCGGTGGCTCATGCCTGTAATCCTAGCACTCTGGGAGGCCGAGGCGGGCAGATTGCTCGAGGTCAGGAGTTCAAAACCAGTCTGAGCAAGAGTAAGACCCCTGTCTTTACTATAAATAGAAAGAAATTAATTGGCCAACTAATATATACAGAAAAAATTAGCCAGGCATGGTGGCGCATGCCTGTAGTCCCAGCTATTTGGGAGGCTGAGGCAGGAGGATTGCTTGAGCCCAGGAGTTTGAGGTTGCTGTGAACTAGGCTGACGCCATGGCACTCACTCTAGCCTGGGCAACAAAGTGAGACTCTGTCTCAAAATAAATAAATAGGAAACAAATATATAGTCACTAAACAACTCTGCTGTATTACTGGCTTTGGAAAGAGACTGTCTACAATTTTATGGAAGGATTGAATCTAGCAGATCTTTAATGCTTTGTAATCTTTCCTCTTAATAAGAACACTGTTGTAGACTGTATGGGATATATTAAAAGTAACACTTCTAACTATAAATTTAATAATTGAGGGTGGAATTCAAAGACAAACCTGATTTATAGCCTTGGGCAAGTAAGTCCCTTAACACTCTAAGCTTTTGTTTTCTTTTATGAAGGAAGTAACAACATGTAGATAAGCTATTAATGAGTAATGAATGAGAAGATAATTTAAATCATTCAGAATACTTGTATTCATGAAGTGTTCTGGTATGATACAAAGCCATTTGCAGTTAGTAAATTATAATTCTGGCATTTTATCTTTATAATGAACGGAACGCGAAGGTTTCTAGGTTCCTCCTAGCTGCTTACTTTATAAACTTTTTAAGAGCTGAAACTGGGACCACAATATTGTTTTAATTCTGAATGCTATACAGTGTTAGAAAATTTGCTCTTGTTCAATTTATCAAGATTTAATGCATTCTTAAATTGGTATTAACGGATCAACACCTAAGTGGACATAGAGCAGTAACATCAGGTGTCGGGAGGGTGGGAGGGGAAAGGAGGGGAATGGGTATATACAACCACAAGTAACATGTGGAACATTTGGGAGATGGACACGCTTGAGGCTCTTACTTGAGGGGGAAGGGGCGGCATGGGCAATATAAGTAACCTTTACACTTGTACCCCCATAATACGCTAAAATAAAAAAGAGATTTAATGCATTCTTAAAATGTGGTTAGGCTAACCATCTTTTTACCAGGATGAACTAAATGGAGGGGGGGATTAATAAGTTCAGAATTATTTCTGTTGCATGATGAATACTTAGTCTGCCTGTGATACTGGTTTGACTTTATTTAAAAATGACTTAGTTCTTGTGTTGGGTTTCAGGTGAATTTTTAATGGGGGAGGCTGTAACTGAGACTGTTTTATAATTAAAGGAGAAAGTAGATTATAGTTACTTAAGAACTTTATCTAGTAAATGTATATTCTATTAACAATATTACTCTGAATTACAAAGGACTGATTTTTTGTGTGGAACTGCTTGGATGTTGTAGGTAGGCATAGTGTCCACAAAAACTAATCCAAATGTGTAGATCGCAGACCACTAGACATTCATTTCATTTTGCTCTTCTTGAGGAATAGGATAGCAGGATGAGCACTAAGGGACATTGGCTGGTCCCTTTGTTACCCTGGTCTTTAAGAAGGAACTAAACTACTGGTATTACAGCATAGTTAACCTTTGTGGTGTATTTGAAAACACTCCTTTAATTACATCAATTCCTCAAAAAATTTTTCTGAAGAAATGGTGGATTATTACCTTTGCATCTTTACTATGGAATGGTTTGTCACAAAGAACTGAAGTATAATATACTAAATGTGCTGTCATGCAGTCTAAGAATTACAGTAAAATGGGGGGAAAATCTGAATTGCATGACTATATAAAGAATTCCCTTTATTTTTTAATAGAAGCCTTTCAAACAGGAAGATGTATGAATACTATGTATATATACATGTGTATGTACAAATATAGTCCCGAGAAAGAATCTGCAAAGATGCTCACCAAGTTGTTTACCATGGTTAATGCTGGTGTGAGGGAAGTTCAAAGGGATTTATTTTTACTTTCATATATGTATGTGTTTTTTTACATCTGAGAAATGTATTTATAAATATGAAATTTATAAATTCACAAATATGTAATTTAAAAATTTATAGACAAAATGAATATGAGCGTTTTCAGAATCTAAAAATTTTGAGGCTGTAACCTTTGGTCTTGGCACCTCTCAGTGGTCCAGGATGGTTAATTATAAGGGCAGCTTGCCTGAGATAGAGTTAAAAGAAAATTTAAGTCTTTTTGTTTCCTCTTCATAATTGAGGTGGAAAAGAAGCAGCTTAAACAATGTTAAACTTGCTGGAGAGCGCATGAACGCGATCTTAGCAAGACCCTAAACCTGTAACTAGTGTAATTTTGTGTTTCCTTTTTAGCTCCGGACCAAAATTTAACAGTGCCATCCGAGGAAAGATTGGGTTGCCTCATAGCATCAAATTAAGGTTTTTAAACATACTTCTGAATTGTTTAAATTGTTTTTCAAGGAACCAATGTGGTGTACATGTTTGGATAACTTCTGGAACTTTTTAACTTTGCAGCAGACGGCGTTCCCGAAGCAAAAGCCCATTCAGAAAAGACAAGAGCCCTGTGAGGTAGCTGTTTGTCCCTAATTTTTATTCTTTAAAGCTTTTAGCTTTTGTAACTAATGCTACTGCTTAATTTAATGGTATTTAGTAATGTGGACCATATTAAATCCTTTGTTTCCTTTTGCAGCACTATTTTAAATGAATGGATTTTAGTGAGTTTTAGTAGCTTTCATTTTATTTTCATATAATTTAAAAAGGTGCAGACTGGGCGTGGTGGCTGATACTTGTAATCCTAGCACTCTGGGTGGCCGAGGCAAGAGGATCGCTCAAGGTCAGGAGGTTGAAGCCAGCCTGAGCAAGAGCGAGACCACACTCTCTCTACTAAAAATAGAAAGAAATTAATTGACTAACTAAAAATATATAGAAAAAAAATTAGCCGGGCATGCTGGTGCATGCCACATGCCTGTAGTCCCAGCTATTTGGGAGGCTGAGGCAGGAGGATCGCTTGAACCCCAGGAGTTTGAGTTTCCTGTGAGCTAGGCTGATGCCATGGCACTCTAGCCTGGGCAACAGATTGAGACTCTTATCTCAAAAAAAAAAATGTGCAAAACTTAACATTTTAATGATACATGTGATCCTGTAAATTGTAAAACTTAATTATTTTAAAATTACTTTTGATTGACCCAATTATAAATATTTATGGAATACTTTGTGATATTTTGATACATGTATATATAGTGTATTGATCAAATGTGGGCAATTACCACATCTAGGTCAAACATTTATCATTTCCTTATTGGGAACACAGTACTATGGAAAAATTTAAATAGACTTGACTTCTTTACCTTTGGAATTAACAAATAATGAGTTACCTGAAATAGCCTTGTGGAAAAATAGTTGTAACAATCATAAGTTTTACCATTTGACTTTCTTTCCTGAGAAAATGTACTTTATCTCGTCTTTCTAGTAGAATTGCTTTTAATATTACTCTTAGGTTTTTCAATGTTTTGTGGATTATTTTACTCATAAATGAACATAAAATTCCCAAATTAAAAAATTTTAACGAAGACTGTAAGGTGTATCTGTTTAGTCTACCATTTTGGTTCAAGAGATATTTTGTCATATGGTAGCATTGTTCTTTACTCGAATTTCTGGCTTCCCTTAAAAGAGGGCATCTTATAACTTTGTGCTTGTTCTATTATTTGATGTATTCTAATTGTACTATAGAATTTAGGATTTGATGAAAATCTTAGCTCTCTTTGTAAAAAAATATTGTAGGTATAGTGATTCTGTCACCCCAAAGTACTTATGAGAATGTTCAGAAAATGAACGAGAATGTGTGTTGAGACTTACATCATTAAAGATTAACTGAAAACCTTAACCTAAGTGATATTTTTAAAACAATAATATTAGTAGATGCTTTTATTTATTTATTTTGAAACAAAGTCTCACTCTGTTGCCCGGACTATTGTGCGATGGCATCAGCCTAGCTCACTGCGACCCCAAACTCCTGGACTCAAGCAATCCTTCTGCCTCAGCCTCCACAGTAGCTGGGTCTACAGGCATGCACCACCATGCCCAGCTAATGTTTTCTGTATATTTTTAGTTGGCCAATTAATTTCTTTCTATTTTTAGTAGAGATGGTGTCTCGTTCTTGCTCAGGCTGGTCTTGAACTCCTGAGCTTAAAGGATCCTTCCACCTCGGCCTCCCAGAGTGCTAAGATTTCAGGCGTGAGCCACCATGCCCGACCAGTAGATGCTTTTATTAATGAAATTAATGAAAATTAAATTTTATCTCATGTGCTCTTTTACTTTTCTCCCTTATTTGAATACTCAAGTTACCTCTGTAAGTTTAGAATTTGTATACCCTATCTTTTAGGCTTTTAAAAAAAAATAAATAGAATCCCACCTCTAAAATCCTGTTTTAAATATTTGGTTATGGTTAGTATCCCTGTATTCTTTAACCATCAAAAAACATTAATTCAGATGTTAAATTTGTGGACTCATAGTAAGACTGATGTAATTCAAATAAGCAACCGTCTCAGTCTTCTATATGTATCAATTTGTAAAACAGAATTTTGAGAATCCTTTGGGATTTTACTTTTAAATTTATCATTTTACGATTATCAAACTTAATTTCATTTTATGGTTTTATGGTTTTGTTGTGGGCGGGCATCCATTAAATGATTTTCAACCAATCTGCCATTTGTAGCTGGTCAGGGGATATTTTGTATGACTATTGTTAAATTGTCAGGCTTCTGATTGGCCCTTTATGTAGATAAATTAACCTTTTGGAGATTGCAAGACCAGTGAACTTTTGTCCTGAGTCCATGTAAGATGTGATTAGAAGAAACACTTAGTAAACTTTATCTTTCTTTTGGAGGAATTATGTCATATTGAATTGCTTTATGGATATTTTGTATAACTAGATCTTAGTGTAAATGGTCTTGGGATTGTGACTAGTTTTGACTAGTTATTGATCTTACTGAAAATGTTTAAAAATTGTTTTAAAAGAATAAATTAGAGAATTAATTCTATATTATTTACTCCTGTTAGGGAGCCTATTGATAATCTAACTCCTGAGGAAAGAGATGCAAGGACAGTTTTTTGTATGCAGCTAGCAGCAAGAATTCGACCAAGGGATTTGGAAGAGTTTTTCTCTACAGTAGGAAAGGTAATCTTTTCCTGATTGGGGAGGGCAACAAGGTGAAAATTGTAAACATTTTAGGAATTGTTAACTACGGTAGACAAAAATGAGAAGACATCTGCACACCAGGTCTTTGATTTAGCACAATTTGTAGTAATGTTTCCATTTTGCATCATCTAGAAGTTAATAGGGTTGGAATTGATTGTTATCACATTTGTGAGAAGATAGAGATCATAGAAATTGCTCTACAAAATTTTTTTAGGCTGGTGAAGTGAATGAATAAAAAATTATTTTTAAATGGCTTTGTCCTTCGCTGTACCATTAATGTTTCTTCTTGTCTGTTTTTAAAATAATAATATATTTGAAATAATACATATATATATAGCTTACAATGGATGGTTGTACAAATAGAGCTCTGTGTTAAGTATGTGTTTTCTTTTTAGGTTCGAGATGTGAGGATGATTTCTGATAGAAATTCAAGACGTTCCAAAGGAATTGCTTATGTGGAGTTTGTTGATGTTAGCTCAGTGCCTCTAGCAATAGGATTGACTGGCCAACGAGTTTTAGGAGTGCCAATCATAGTACAGGCATCACAGGTAATTTTTTCCTTGGTTAAGGATTTGGTTATTGACTGGACTGGTATGTGGCTGAACTGTCATGTTCTTTGTGTATATTAATCACCACTCATTACATTGAGTCAGATGTTCTTAGGACCATTTTGTTTGTTTTTTACCTTTCCTTGATTACTTTGATATATGGTGTCCTCAATACCATCCTGTTATTTATATTAAAATAAATTGTATCCTGGAGAACATTTAGGAGATTAGAAAAAATAAATAGTTATAAATATCTGTTTCATGAAAAAGACTTGAACTTGGTCTAGAATTTTATTAATTTGCCATGCTTTATTAAGTAGGGTATAGACACATGTAAAAATAGGAACATTGGCCGGGTGCAGTGGCTCACGCCTGTAATCCTAGCACTCTGGGAGGCTGGGGTGGGCAGATTGCTCAAGGTCAGGAGTTCGAAACCAGCCTGAGCAAGAGTGAGACCCCCATCTCTACTATAAATAGAAAGAAATTAATTGGCCAACTTATATAGAAAAAATTAGCCGGGCATGGTGGCGCATGCCTGTAGTCCCAGCTACTGGGGAGGCTGAGGCAGCAGGATTGCTTGAGCCCAGATCGAGGTTGCTGTGAGCTAGGCTGATGCCATGGCGCTCACTGTAGCCTGGGCAACAAAGTGAGACTGTCTTAAAAAAAAAAAAAAATAAGAACATTAAGGCCAGGCGAGGTGGCTCCTGTCTCCTGCAGTGGCTCATGCCTGTAATCCTAGCTCTGGGAGGCTGAGGGCGGGGGGGTGGGGGGGGGATCACTCAAGGTCAGGAGTTCGGAACCAGCCTGAGCAAGAAGGAGACCCTGTCTCTACCAAAAATAGAAATTAATTGTCCAACTAAAAATATATAGGAAAAAAAAACTAGCTGGGCACTGGCATGGTGGCGCATGCCTGTAGTCCCAGCTACTCGGGTGGCTGAGACAGGAGGATCGCCTGAGCTCAGGAGTTTGAGGTTGTTGTGAGCTAGGCTGACGCCATGGCACTCTAGCTCGTGCAACAGAGTGAGACTGTCTCGAAAAAAAAAAAAGAATAGGAACATTAAAGGTTTGTCCATTCAAATGGAATAAGTTTCACATTTTTAATAAATATTTTCCCTCTTATGTGCTTATTATGTAATACTTTGTATATTAACATTAGTTTTGGGCTGGGTGTGGTGGCTTATGCTGTAATCCTGGCACTCTGGGAGGCGAAGGTGGGTGGGTCATTTGAGCTCAGGAGTTTGAGACCAGCCTGAGCAAGAGCGAGAACCCGTCTCTACTAAAAATAGAAAGAAATTAATTGGACAACTAAAAACAATATATAGAAAAAATTAGCCAGGCATGGTGGTGCATGCCTGTAGTCCCAGCTACTTAGGAGGCTGAGGCAGTTGGATTGCTTGAGCCCAGGAGTGTGAGGTTGCTGTGAGCAGAGTGAGACTCTGTCTCCAAAAAAAAAGAGTAGTTTGAACAATCAGTTCTATCATTTCTTGAAAGTGAGATGTTGCAATCTAATTCGGAGAATAGTCTCTGTTCAAGATTTCCAAATTATGATTTATTTCCACTTTGCTGATAACACCACACTTGTTACGTATTGTCTTCAGGAAAATGAAATTAGCATTCATATTTCAGTTCTTTTGGATATGGAGAAATTGGAATGTATCATTGTATTGTATGAAAATATTCTTAAGATTCTTGATCAGTACTCATTTGTCTTAAGAAAATGGCAAATATATGGTATTTAAAGAATACGTTGAGCAATACAAAGTACAAAAGTCATATAGGTTGTTTCCCAAACCACTAGAATACTCTTTAACACCTTCTAAATAATCAGTTACTTCATCAAACTTATTTTATAAAGTAGTACACAACCTTTATAACCCTGATATGACTTGAAATTCCAGTTTCACTGCTAACCAAGCTGTGTGTAACATTGACCAAATTCTGTGCTAGCTTTACTTCTATAATCTCTAAGAGGATAATAGGTTCCACTTTACATTTAGAAGTAATTAATATTAAAGCATCATGTGATTATATGTAAAGTGGAAAGGAAAATAGTCTTTTTTGCTGAAATCATCTCATGGGGTGAAGGAAGACAAGTGCAATAATAGTTGGGTGTGGATTGCCACATACTAGGGACTGAGAAACCTGCAAATTAAATGAGGTTTTTGATTTATGTAACGTTAACACCTTGTAGAGCAGTATTAATCAATGTGCCCCAGTTTGTTAGAAGAAAATGAGCTTGTGCTTAGAATGTAAATGGACAGCTTCCCTTGTTGAATGTCTTGGTTATGGACAAAATTACAGCCTAGCTGAATGATTTCCTTCATGATATAATTTGATCTATTTTCTGGCATATTTCCCTTATTTCATCACCAACTGGCAACAGTTTCTGAATGAGAGCCAGTTGGTGTACTGTACTTTCCAGCCTGAGCAACATAGTGTCACCGTGTTTCTACAAAGAAGGGAAAAGTCAGTCCGTGGGTGGAGGTGCACACCTGCAGCTACTTGGAAGGTTGAGGCAGGAGGATTGCTTGAGCTCAGTTCCGGTGTGTGAGGTTGTAGTGAGCTATGATGACACCACTGCACTCCAGCCTGGGTTACAGAGGTGACCCTGTCTTTAAAAAGTTAGCTTTGGCCGGGCGCGGTGGCTCAAGCCTGTATCCTAGCTCTCTGGGAGGCCGAGGTGGGCGGATCATTTGAGCTCAGGAGTTCAAGACCAGCCTGAGCAAGAGCAAGACCCCATCTGTACTATAAATAGAAAGAAATTAATTGGCCAACTAATATATATAGAAAAAAAAAATTAGCCGGGCATGGTGGCACATGCCTGTAGTCCCAGCTGCTTGGGAGGCTGAGGCAGCAGGATTGCTTGAGCCCAGGAGTTTGAGGTTGCTGTGAGCTAGGCTGATGCCACGGCACTCACTCTAGTCTGGGCAACAAAGTGAGACTCTGTCTCAAAAAAAAAAAAAATAAGTTAGCTTTAATAAATACTGAATGTGTTTCACAATTTCAAGAAGCAGTCTCATTTTCCATATTTTATATCTGTGATATCAGAATGCATCTTAAGATTGGTGTTATAGGCTGGGCGTGGTGGCTCATGCCTGTATGGTCAGCACTTTGGGTGGCCAGTTCAAGAGGAGCCCGAATAGCATAGGGAGACACCCCCTCCACACACAAAACAAAAAAAATTGGCCAGCTTGGACAACATAGCAAGACCCAGTAACCAAAAAAATGAAGCAGCATTCTAAAATTGGTTTTGTTGTTGTGAAATATACATAACATAAAATTGGTGATTTTAACCATTAAGTGTATAGATCAGTTCCGTTAATTACATTCATAATGTTGTACATTCACACTATCCATCTCTAAAAATTCTCATTATCATATAGATAACCATAACTCTCCTTTTCCCCTGGTCCTTGGTAAGGTCTAATCTGCCTTCTGTCTCTATGCATTTGCCAATTCTAGATGCCTCATGTTAGTGGATTCTTACAGTACTTATCTTTTTAGTGGCTGAGTTATTCACTTAACGTAATATTTTCATCTCTCAAATCCTGGACATCAGTTGTCATTAAGCAGACCTAAGTTGTGAATGAGATTTAGTCTGTTTGAATTTGTAATAGTGCTGTGTGATGTGCATCTTGTCTTATCTTGCAGGCAGAAAAAAACAGAGCTGCAGCAATGGCAAACAATTTACAAAAGGGAAGTGCTGGACCTATGAGGCTTTATGTGGGCTCATTACATTTTAACATAACTGAAGATATGCTTCGGGGGATCTTTGAGCCTTTTGGAAGGGTAAGTCCAACTTCTTCAGTAGATCTTTAGTAGGTTGTTTGTCTGCCTATAATTACTTAATGATGTCTGTATGTGTGTTTGTCTTCTTTCAAAAGATAAATATTAAGAGGGGAGGGTTTAGTTCTGTGAGATTTTTGTGACAACTTTTACATTTTGTGACAAGATTTACATAGGTCACCTGATAGGTATTTGAAGATAATCTGTTAATGTTATGTATAATGCAACAGTGTAATACATTATGCATATTAGAATCATTTTAAAAATGAACATTGGAAAAAATAGTGTACTGTACATTTGGAACAAGAGTTTCATTGGCTTTGTTGGAAGCTTTTTTCCTTACATTTTAGGGGTATGTAGAGATGCTTTTCTTAATTCCTTTTTTTGGGGGGGGTGTTTTTTTTTAATTTCAGCATATTATGGGGGTACAGATTTTAAGGTTTCAATAAATGCCCTTTCCCCCCGTCCCCCCACAAGTCTGAGTTTCCAGCATGACCATCCCCCAGATGGTGCACATCTCACTCATTATGTATGTATATACCCACCCCCCTCCCCCCTTCCCCCTGCCCAATACCCTATTACTGTAGTACCTATGTGTCCACTTAGGTGCTGCTCAGTTAATACCAGTTTGCTGTGAATATATGTGGTGCTTGTTTTTCCATTCTTGGGATACTTCACTTAGTAGTATGGGTTCCAGCTCTAACCAGGAAAATATAAGATGTGCTATATCACCGTTCTTAATTCCTTTTATTAAAGAATTAAAATGGTTTCCCTGTGAGTTCTTTAGATATTTTGTTTTATAATAAATACTAACAGCAGGCTGCACTCTGATTTAAAAGGTTGTGTGTACATAAATCTTGGTTCTTGCTGTACCTTACCTACCACTAGTTTACAAAATTGCCCTTGGGTATGTTTTTTATAATATTTTCTCACCATCCCACTCAACCCTTTTATTTTTTTAAAGTTTCATTTGTACAGATTTGTTGGATACAGTTGTAATTTTGTTATCTTCAGGGCTTTTAGTATGTCTATCACCTGAATAACATACATTGTACCCATTAAGTAATTTCTCATCATATCCCAACTACTTAAGTGTCAGTAACATTCAAGTTAGGATGCTGGGATTGTGGGTGTTTTATTTCTTGGACATATTTAATCAGTGCACAAATCATAATTGTTCAGGTTGCACAATCACAACATGCATAAGCCAAAATGAAAAACAATATATATGGGTGTTTTGATTTTTCATGCTTTTTCTGTATGAACAGCTAAATTGAAACTTGATATAATTTATAAACCATAGGAAATCACCCATTAAAAGTTAACAATTTAGTGGTTTTTAGTTAATTCATAGAATTTTGCAATCATCACCACACCCAGTGCTGTTTTTAGTTTTTCCGACTTTTTTTTTTTTTTTACAGTTTTACTGTATCTGGTATAGTTAAGAATTAATGTTTGGTCTTTTTAGTACAATGCAGAAGAAATGTGTTGATGATGGTGATTGTAATCCCTGATAGTATTTTACAGAGGACTTCTGGTTTTCAGTAGTTTGTTTTTGAGGTAAAAGATAATCTTAGTTCAAAATCATAGTTTTTTCCTGTTTCCCAGTATATACATAGCTTATTTAGGAAAATTGTAGACCTTTAGAAGATTTTTTTGGAATGAAGGGCTCCAATAAATTTTTATTTATTTATTTTTTTTACGGGGTGGAGATTTTTCTGGATTTTTGGAACTATATCTCAAGGAATGAAATACTGTTGCCCCTTTTTGACTTATATAATAATGATGCCTTTCAATTTTAGATTGAAAGTATCCAGCTTATGATGGACAGTGAAACAGGTCGATCTAAAGGATATGGGTTTATTACAGTAAGTAATTACCATGATTGACATGACTTAAAATTTTTTTGATCTAAAGAACATAGTAAATCTATATTGGTTACTGATTATAGGAAAGGAGGCATGGTTAATATTTTCAAGTGGTTTAAATTAGCTTGCAGAGTGTAGCTCTTTCTTACTAATCAGTAAGTGTGTAGCAAATCTGAAAATTTATATTAGACTATGATCCTGGTGTTCTGTCCTATAATGTTTATATATGGCCTTTTTGATTAGCCAGCTCTTCATAGTAATATAACTAGTTTTATGATTGTCCCTAACTTACACTTAGTAGGTGAAGGTCTTTTTGGGTTCTGTTTTTCTTAAAATCATTTTTTATGTATCTACATCACAACCAAGACCAGGATTGTCTTATTAAAAGTGTTGTCCAGCGTGTGGCTCATACCTGTATGGGATTGTACTCATACAATCCCAGCACTTTGGGAGGCAGATGCAGGAGTACCACTTGAGGCCATGAGTTTAAGACCAGCCTGGACAACATGACAAGACCCCTTTTCTACAAAGAATTAAAAAATTGGCTGGGTTTGGTGGCATGTGCTTGTAGTCTTAGCTACTCAGGCGCTAAAGCAAGAAACTTGCTTGACCAGGAGTTTGAGGTTACAGTGAGCTATGATCATGCCATGTGCCCCTGCAACAGAACGAGACTGTCTTCACCAAAAAAAAAGTGTTTGTGGATCATGATATAGCCCAGTCCAAACAGGGTTATGAATTTGCAACTAGAATAATTGTGTATTCATGTTCCTGGACTTTTAAGTCTTATTTCATGGTGCTATCAAAATACATAATAACATCTTTTCAAATGTGTGATCTTGTGTTATACTTACCACCTTTTGAGGTCCTGGGAACATTTTGTTTAAAATACACATGTCTCCTTGAGGAAATTATAATTGTCTCCTATGCATATTTCAATGAAATGGAAATTGGATGATGTGTTGATAGAAACTGTCTTCATGGGCTTTTATCTACCTCAGCGTACTGGTGAAAGGAGAAAACTTATTTTTAGAAATAACTCGCCAATATTTTATTTTGTTTCTATTAACTAGGAGATGAAGTAAATTTTACTAAAAGAATGACGAAATGTCTACTGTTGACATAGTGATTTTATTACAGAAAGCTATATATTGTGTTTTGTGTTTTATAACTACTGTCTTGCAGTTCTAGTTCAGTAACAGAAAATTATTTTTAAACAGTATGCCAGGTTAAGCAATAGAGTGGGTGGGAATGTTTGTTTTTCCATCAAATTAAAACGAGGCTGGGCACCGTGGCTCACGCCTGTAATCTAGCACTCTGGGAGGCCCAGGCGTGTGCATTTCTCAAGGTGTCAGGAGTTCGAAACCAGCCTGAGCAAGAGTGAGACCCCATCTCTACTAAAAAAAAAGAAAAGAAATTAATTGGCCAACCAAAAATATATAGAAAAAATTAGCCAGGCATATAGAAAAAAAGGTGGCGCATGCCTGTAGTCCCAGCTACTCGGGAGGCTGAGGCAGAAGGATTGCTTGAGCCCAGGAGTTTGAGGTTGCCGTGAGCTAAGCTGATGCCACGGCACTCTAGCCCGGGCAACAGAGCAAGACTCTGTCTCAAAAAAAAAAAAAAAAAAAAATTAAAACAAGAGTAGTATGGATTAGAGTTTTATCTCTATATCCTAGAATTTTTAAAAAGTTTTTTTTTTTTTAAGAGACAGTTGGTCTCTCTTTCACCAGTGCTGGAATACAGTGGCACAATCACTGCCCACTGCAGCAGCCTCAAACTCCTAGGCCTCATGGCTCAGCCTCCCAGATAGCTAGGACTACAGGTGCAGGCCATGTTGCCCAGATAATTTTATTTTTCGTACAGATAGCTATGTTGCTCAGGCTGATCTTGAACTCCTGGCTTGAGTCTTCTCTGTAGCTGGGACTGTAGGCACAAATCACCTTGCCAGTCTCTTTTCTTTCATTTAAACTACCACACCAACAAGTCTAATTTGCATGAGCTAATGTTCTCTTGTAGGTTTTGTTTGTAGTTATAGCTTGAAATTTCTATCATTCACCTAGTACTAGATTTAACATGTCAATATTTTTTGTTTTGTTCGCGTATACAAATAATCAAATATACTGTACTCCCCTACTTTCCCATTACATAGTTTTCAGACTCGGAATGTGCCAAAAAGGCTTTGGAACAACTTAATGGATTTGAACTAGCAGGAAGGCCAATGAAAGTTGGTCATGTTACTGAACGTACAGATGCTTCCAGTGCTAGTTCATTTTTGGATAGTGATGAACTGGAAAGGACTGGAATTGACTTGGGAACAACTGGTCGTCTCCAATTAATGGCAAGACTTGCAGAGGGTAAGTTTTTCCTAGTGTTGTGAATGATATATTAGGTGTGCAGTGGTAAAAAAGAAAGGTATCCATGCAAACAATAAAATTGAAAAATTTTATTTTTTGGAGTTGGCACTATTCTTAGGCAGCATATGTACTTTCATAGATGAAACACCTTGCGTTTCAGTTTTAATGGATTATTTGTTTTGAGTACCAATTTTATATGTTTATATCCCCATTCTTAATAAATTTAGTTTCAGCTATTGTAACATTACAGTTGTCCTTGTAATTTCTTTTAGTCAGATGACTGGTTAAAGTAAGCACCCAAAAAACTTGGTTTCTCTGTGTAAGGAGTATTCAAGACCTATTTTTTTACAGGTACAGGTTTACAGATTCCACCAGCAGCACAGCAGGCTCTGCAAATGAGTGGTTCTTTGGCATTTGGTGCTGTGGCAGGTAGGAATTGAATCTTTTCTAATTTGAAATCGTTGTTTTTCATCTAATTCGAAATATACCAAATTTTTGCATTTAAAAGGACTTACTGAGAATTCAATTCATCAAGTACTTATAGCCTATACATTTCTATAGTTCATATAAGGAAGTAGAGATACAGGATAGAATTATCCACTACTCAGAATAAGCTGTCAGGATATTTTTGAACCCTGAACCCCAGTTTGTAGTTGAAATTGACATACGTTTAGATATTTTTAAATATATCACTTTTGTTGAACAACACAAGGTTTATATTTTTTTGAGTAGAAAACATGTTTTCTTTGTAATGTTTCAGTATACACCAAGAAACCCTTAAATAAAGGTTTATTTAAAACTATTGTAGCAAGAATATAGAGAAAGCAGCTTTCCTAAGCAGAATATACAATTTTGGTATAATGAGGTAGGAAATGAAGTTTCGAGAGGGGGCTGAAAACTGGGTAGAATTCACAATTTAGTATTATGATAATAAGGGGTTCAGTTTATTAAACATTGCTTTTCCCCTTTTTATGGCTTAATTTGATTACCTGCAACTTGCTTTTATAGACCTCGACCCAGATCTCTGATAGGATAGGATTTAATATTGAAATGTCAAAAAATAAGCTTTTAGAAGATTTAATAGGACCATGTGTATTTTGCACCTTGGATGATAGAAAATCCTTATCCCAAGAAAGTATGGAAATTTCTATTTCTAATTGGTCCTTTGGTCTGATGGACAAAGTGATACTCTGAGAACATAAAATATATAAGACCATGGTACTGCATCTGAATATACCAAAAGGTCTATGTGGTTGCTTCATGATCTCCTGAGATTGGAAGCTCATTAATTTAATTATAGGAGAGGATAATTTTTGTTTCCTTATTCTTTTTTCTTTTTTGAGATTACAAAACAATTTTATTTAAATTTGTGTACAGATAAAAATATATCAAAATTTAAACAAAAATCTAATTCAAATTTTTTCCCACCACAAAAGTGGACACTATGGCTTATTCTTTATTATTAAGAGAAAGAGGTCTTTTGTGGTTTCTTTTTTAAGTGAATGTCCAAAAGTGTGTATCTTTAGGAAGCTTGCCTTCAGTTTTGTTTTTCTGTCAGATTGGATGACTTATTTTGAAATCTGATACGTAGTTTCTTTTTAGAGTTCCTGACAAGTGTGTATCCTTATGAGAAGACAAGGCATAACCATGGATGCATTTCTGTATTTAACAATCATTTGATAATGCAGATATCTCCAAGAACCCTGTCTCAAAAAGAAAAAAAGTATTAGCTATTCAGTTCTCTTTCTCTCTTAAATGAGACAGGGTCTTGCCTTGTTTCCTGGCTTAGAGTGCAGTGGTGTCATTATATTAATAGCTCACTGCACTACAACCTCCCAATTCCTGGGCTCCTTCTGCCTCAGCCTTGCAAGTATCTGGGACTAACCACTCCCGGCTATTTTTTCTTATTTTTTGTACACACAGGGGTCTTACTAAGTTGCCCATGGTGGTCTTGAACTTACGACCTCAAGCAGTCCTCCTGCCTAGGCTTCCCAAAGTGCTAGGATTATAAATGTGAGGCACTGTGCCTGGCCACAAGCCATTCAGTTCTTTACAATGAATAAACAATTATAAAATGCCACTTGTAATCAAAGATACTAAACTATTCACTTCCAGAAATATAACTTATGGTTTAAAAGTTATTTTATCTGGAAACTTTCCCTGTATTGTTTCCTGTTGTTCTGCTTATTCTTTGATCATTTAGGAAATATTTTAATCCATATTCTAGGTATTCTTTTAGAGGCTGGTGATGAAAATGATTTCTTCCTGCCTTTAGGGAATTGATAAATTGTATAGGACTCATTTCTAAAGTGGCAATGTTACAGGCTGGATGCTGTATCAAATACTTTGCTCTTAGTAAACTATACTTAGCTTAAGATTTTCACTGTTAAACATTGTTACAATCATCAGTCATTATTTCCCCTGTGTTGTATCACTGTGCACCTGTCTCGGTTCTCATTGTGTAATGAGTCAAGGTTGTCTGATTGTGGTTAACTAGAATTCTAAAGCTCCTTGTGGGTTGCTGACAGTAGTCCCTACTCTGTTTAGTTACATCTGTACTTTGTTAATATATTCCCTTTAGTGTTGTTTATTTAGTTGATGATTTTAAAGATTGTTTCCTTAGATTTCCTATAAATTACTGCTATATTTTTAACCAACACTCAGGTTTTAGGTAAATATTTAGGTAACTGGATGTTTTTCTCCAGGTGGTCATCATTAAAACCTTACATTAAATTGCTGAGTGTCCACTGTTTTGTAGGCTCTTGTCCCTTAAGTCCTTTAAAGCTGTTGTTTGAAACTTCCTGTGGTGGGTCATCACTGTATCCACATTTTATTATTCTGCCAGTTTAATAGGCCTTTTGTAAGATAGGTTAGAGTCCTTATTTTTTCATGAAACCCATGCTTTCTTCCAACGACCTGAAAAGTCATTTTTGGAATTTGGATTGAGATTTATATATATTTAAAATAGCATGGATTTCTGATACCTGTACATTTTTTTCCCATTTTAGGAAAAAAATGACAAATTGTTATAATTTCAAGTTTATTGACAGTGTTCCTATGGTCATATCTTCAAGTTCCTTCAGTATACACCAGTTATATTTATTCAGCTCCCTGAGATGCCGTTTTTGTACACCTAGGACCCAGGTAGTATATCTAGTATAACTTGGGCTGCTGGTCTGTTTATATTTTCGCCCATGGTTTATGATCATTTTCTATCCTCAGTAAATATCCATATGGTAATGAAGTATCTTTAATGTTTTAATGAAAATTAGGTTACTGAATCTAAACAATTTTATGTTCTACATTTCTGTAGCTTCAGGATGGCTTTTACAGCACTGTGGCAATTTTTTAGTAGTCAGAGGTGGCTGCTGTTTCACTCCCTAGCAGCTTTCTTTTCAGATGCCTTTCGCTGTACAAATGCTAATGATTGTATGAGGAAAATATATTGGTAAAACTCCTTGTTGTGTTTATTTTATTTTTTTTGAGACAGAGTATCGCTTTGTTGCCTAGGCTAGAGTGAGTGCCATGGCATCAGCCTAGCTCACAGCAACCTCAAACTCCTGGGCTCAAGCAAGCCTCCTGCCTCAGCCTCCCGAGTAGCTGGGACTACAGGCATGCGCCACCATGCCCGGCTGATTTTTTTCCATGTATATTAGTTGGCTAGTTAATTTCTTTCTATTTATAGTAGAGACGGGGTCTCGCTCTTGCTCAGGCTAGTTTCGAACTCCTGACCTTGAGTAATCCACCCACCTCGGCCTCCCAGAGAGCTAGGATTACAGGCGTGAGCCACCACGCCCGGCCTGTGTTTATTTTTAATACTGACTAGATATTTGTATTTTTCTTGGAACTCAGATTGTTATTGGACAACCTTACAGATTTATTCCTGCCTCTCTAAAATTTCAGACTAGGCTAGGAAACCATAACCTTAGTCAAATTGTCCCTTTTTGGACTGGACTTGACTAGTTAAATCTCAAAAGCCCCTTAAAAAATATTATATACATGTTGTTGGATGGTATCTTTCCCAATGGTGACATTCCTTCCAAATTGGGAAATAATTGAACATGCTTAACAGCCTTTTGATGTGTAATGTTTACAATCTTATAATTGTATAAATACCTTAAAGTATTAAATGCTTACTGCCACTGATAAAATAAATACTTGAATTTCCCAAGTACTTGGAATTGAATTCTCAAGATCAGGGTTTTTCACAAATTTCTTACCGGTGTGCGCCCCTTTCCCCATTTCCCATTATTCCCAACTGAAGAGTAGTATAGTGGAATGCACTTGAAATGAAAAAGAGTAGTAGGAAGAGAGCCATTAAGGAAGTTTCCTAGGTTAAGAGGGGAAAAGGCCCCAAAGCCTTGTCAATGAGGAATGGGGAAGGAGGTTTTGCTGCCAGGTTTTACTAAGTTCATTTGAATAAACCCTGCTGCTGTAGTCCTCTTTTATTAATGCTTTCCTGACATTTACCCTGTTAGTTGAGGCTCTTCATTGTTCCTGCACTGAGCTGTAGAATTCTCTTTTGTTATAGATTTGCAAACAAGACTTTCCCAACAGACTGAAGGTGAGTTGAACTGTTTATTCATTTTTTGTCTTGGAAATAGAATTAAATGTACTAAGACATAGTTGTCATTTGTTACAGTAATTTGAACTCAGTTTTACAGAATAGCACATATAGTATATATGTAGTGATCTCTATTTCTTAAGACCTAACTCAACAGTGTACCCAAAAAATGCAAATGTGCATGCTTTTTTTTTTAATTTGCTTTAGTTTGCATGTATTTGTTTCATACTCATTGTGTGTTCTGAGTGTTAATAAGTTTTATGTAGAAGTCAGGAAATAAAATAAATGTCATCTTAGTAAACTAGTCTTTTTAGAACATGGAATCAGTGTGAATGTACTTAATATAAGGTTAGAATTCACGGTACAGGGCTGACATTTTCTTTGTTAAGAAATAGTATTCTGATTTCAGTGATTTATGTAAGCCCATACCAAGCAGTCAGTTTATCTGAAATTGCATGCACATTTCAGAGATTGAAGGCATTTATAAAATAGGCTATGATTTCTTGTTTTTAATTAATCAAGTAAATATGCCACTTTATAAGTTAGAGCATTTTGCTGTGGTGCATGTTTGGTATCACCATTTATAGAGATATGCTTAAAATTGTTCATGGAAGTCACTGTGTATGAAAATAGTATGTCATGTTCCATAATAGTCAAGACTTAAATATACATTTTAAAAGAATGGAGGATTTTCCTATTAGGTTGACTGTGTTTGGCATGGATCTAGGTTGAACTGGAATGTTTCTATAATAGTTTAATATTTGTAGTATTCATACTATATAATTACAGTAAATTTGAGAAAGTCAGAAAATGAAGTCTTCCTCAAATGTTTTAAGACCTTTTACTTTTTCCAAGTGTACTTCCATTTGGGTTTTTCTTTTTGCGAGTCTTCACTGTGTTGTCCAGGCTAGAGTGCAGTGGAGTCAGATAGCTCACTGTAGCCTCCAACTCCTGGGCTCAAGCAATCCTCCTGCCTCAGCCTCCTGAGTAGCTGGAACTACAGGTGCATGTTACTACGCCCAGCTAATTTTTCTTACTTTTTGTAGATAAGGGGCTAGGTAAGTTGTCTAGATGAGTCTGGAACTCATGGCCTCAGGCATTCCTCCAGCCTGGGCCTCTTAAAGTGCTAGGATTACAGGTGTGAGCCTCTTTGCTTGTCTAGTTTCTACTTGTTTTATGATGAACTACACAGTGCAGTCTTCATTTTTGCTTAATTATACAAACACTCTTTTTTTTTTTTTTTTTTTTT
>VSMD01088981.1:0-71925 GCA_008750895.1 Mirza zaza
ATGGAGTGATGGGTGGGTGGGTGGAGGAATGGAGGGATGGAAGGATGAGTGGGTGGGTGGGTGGAGGGATGGAGGGATGAGTGAGTGGGTGGAGGGATGGGTGGGTGGGTGGAGGAATGGAGGGATGGAGGGATGAGTGGGTGGGTGGGTGAAGGGATGGAGTGATGGGTGGGTGGGTGGAGGGATGGGTGGGTGGTGGGTGGCAGGGCGGGAGGGAGAGTGGGTAGAGCGATGGGTGTGACGGGACAGCGGTGGGGACAGTGTGTAGCGGGGGCTCGGCCGGGCTGTGCGCCCGCGGGAGGCGAGGTGGGCGCCGCGGGGAGCCGGTGCGTGGGCGCGGATCGCGCGGGCGCGGCCGGCAGAGGGCGCTCCGGGCCCGCCGGACACCCGCGCTCCGGCCCCTGCGGCGGCGCCACGGGGGGAGGGGCAGCGGCGGGAGACTTTCGGGGGGCAGACCGCAGCGACGCCCCCCGCACCCCGTCCCCCGCCCGCCGCGTGCCCGCGGGGCAGCCCCCTCCGCGGCCGGCTGGGGTCCGGTCGCCAGGCCCCGCGCCCCGCAGCGCAGCCCCCCGCCGCCGCGCCGGGCCGGCAGGGGTGGGGGCGGCGGGGGCGGGCACGTGGCTCGGGGTCCGGGCGCCCCCCCGCCCCGCCCCGCCCCCCGGCGCCGGCCAGTCCCCGCGGGGAGCGCGGCCGCGGGGCAGCGGCGGGGAGGGCGGGGCGGGGCGGGGGGGCGGCGCCGGGGAGGGGTCGCGCGGGGCGGGCCGCGGGCCGGGCGGGGGGCGGCGGGCTTCCGGGCGGCGGCGGCGCGGCGCGATGTGCGAGCGGGCGGCGCGCCTGTGCAGGGCCGGCGCGCACAGGCTGCTCCGGGAGCCGCCGCCGCAGGGCCGGGCGCTGGGCGGGCTGCTGCGCTGGGTGGGCGCCAGGATGGGCGAGCCCCGGGCGCCGCCGGCCTCCGACGCCCCCGCCGCGGACCCCGGCCCCGGCCCCGGCCCCGCCGCGCCGCGCGGGGGCACCGCCGTCATCCTGGACGTGAGTACCGCCGCCCGGCCCCGCCGACCCGGCCCCGGCTCCCATCGGGGGACCCCGACGCCGCCCGCCCCGGCCCCCCGGGGACCCGCGGCGCCCCCTCCTCCCCGAGCCGGGGACCCCGGCCCTCCACGTCCCGGCCGGTCCCCACCCTGCCTCTCCTGCGTCCACCGGGGCGACCCCTCCTCCGTGCCCCCTCCGCTCCTAGGGATCCTCCCTGCCCACAGCGGGACCGCGAGCCCCCTGGACCTGGCCACTGTCCCCCTACTTTGGTCCTCGCCAGCCCCCCACCCTTTACCCCGAGGGACGCCTCCAGCCCCCTCCTCTCCATCGGAGCGATACTTTGCCGNCCCCCCCCCCCCCCCCGCCAGTCCCTGGACCCGCCCACCTCTCTTCTTTGCTCTAGACCCCGGGCCCCCCAGTCTCATCCCCAGAGACCCTCCGCCCGCAGCCACGGCTGCTTTAAAAGTGAAGCCCCCTCCCCACCTCCTGTCTTCCAGCTCTTCTCCATGGAGCCAGAGCCCTCGCCCTGGCCCTGAGCCTGCACCCCTCCCTGCGCTCCCCCTCCCCACTCCCCTCCACGCCTCTTCTGTCCTCCATTTCCTTCCTCACCCCCACCCTCCCCTACCAAGAGCTCTGTCCCCTCCGCGGACCCCAGACCCCACGAAGCCCCCTCACCCCTCCTAGCTCCTCTGGGACCCAAACCGCCCACCTCTGGGAAGCCCACCTGACCCTGCCACCCACCCCTCCGCTGAGGGAGGAGTCTTCAGGGTGGGTGGCTTGGGGTGGGAGACTTCCAGGGAGCGGTGGAGGGGGTGGAGGGGGCTTCGTGGGGGTGTGGAGGTGCCTGTCCCGGTGAGGGGCCCACTGGTCGGGGGCTGGGGGCCAGGGGGGGTGTTTTGCGTGTGTGCTGCCGGGAGTGTTGTGGGTGTGTTTCTGCCAGTGTGTGAGTGTGCACACGTGTGTACCCCGTATCCCTGTGCGGGGGGAGCCAGGATTCCCTCTGTCTCCCTCCTCCTCTTCTTGGTTCCTGGATCCGGTAGCAGGTCCGGGCAGGGAGGGCTGAGTAGGGCAGGGCAAGGGGAGCACCAGTACTCCAAGCACACTCGTGCACGCACACTCACACTCACCTGTGCACACTAACGCAGCTGCACGCATGCACTCTGCTCCCTGGGACCCCAGCAGAGATCCCTCTGGAAGTCCCAGGCTGGGCCGGGCAGACCCAGGCCGCCCTGCGGGGAAGCTGCCCAGACCCCTCCTGCCTCCCCCGCCTCAGCAGTGATGCGGGGGTGGGCTCTTCCCCCTCGTGCTGGCCGTGCGGGCTCCCAGCCTCACCTCCTCGTTGTGAAGTTGGGGTGGTGAGCCAGGGTGGGGTGCTCGTGCAGCCTCCTGGAGCTGACATCACCAGTTGTCAGCTGTGCCGTGTCACTCATTTGTTTAACATGCACGCCCAGAGCAGGCACCTGCCCGTGCCAGGCCTCAGGGAGCGTCTGGGTACCCCCAGCCTCGAGGGGCCTTGCCCAGGCAGGAGCAGGGCGTGGGGGTCTGATGGCTGTCACCCCTTCTGGTTCAGCCAAGTGGGGGGCGTGTTGGGGGGAACCCTCCCTGAGCTGCTGCTTCAGTCCTACACAACCCAGGTGCCTGATGACGGATGGCCCAGGAGGCCCTGTCCCCGTGCTGGGGGAAAGGGGGTGGATCGGACACCGACCCTTTGCCCCAGGGCAGGGACCTAGGTGGGCTGGTCAGAGGGACTGGCACCTCATGCATGGCTCAGTGCCACCTCCCTGGGTTCTGGGAAAACCCTGGGGGAACTGGGCCTGTTGCTGCCCCTGCCCAGGTCTCTGTGTCGTCCCTGCTAAAATTAGCCAGCTAGACGTCGAGGGCCACCCCATACCCTGGGATCCTTCTCAGACATTAACGTGCCGGTGCGTGAGTCCCCAGGGCCTGGCTGCAGGGCGAGGGTCTGACTCAGTGGGCCCGGGGGTGGGGGGGGTCAGACATTGTGCATTTGAAGCAAGCTCCTGCCGGACCTCCAGCCGAGCAGGTGCTCAGCTGAAGCACAGGTGCCAACCCTGAGTGTGCCCGGGGAGCCTTAAGAACGCCGCCACCTGGGCCTGCCCCGGAAGCCTCGCTGCTCTGGGGTGTGGCCTGGGCTGAGGTGCTCTCAAAGCTCCCCGACGATGACTGCCATGGGCTGGGAAGGGACGAACCGCTACCACTGCCACCTGCCCTTGAGGGACGTGGAACGGCTCTGTCCCAGGTATCCTCTGGCCACCGGAAAGGCCAGAGGAGGCGGCTGCTGGTCTCCCAGTTGAGGCTGGCGTGTATGGAGCCCCCCGCCCCCCATTCCCAGCCTGATGCAGCCCCAACCTCGACCGCAGCTTGTCTTCTGCACTCTGGGTGGCCCACTTCTCCCCACCCAGGAAAGAACAGGGTCCTGCCGCGGCTGGCCCTGTCCCCAGGCCTGGCAGACGCCTCCATCCAGCCTTAACCCAGCCTCCCCGGAAAGAGCCGAGGTTCTGGGAGGAGTGCGGTGGTGGAGGCTGTGGCTGTCCCGGGACGCTGGTTCCGAGTGCGGTGGTGTGGGACTGAGCGGTGGTGGGGCCCGAGGGCGGTGGACGGGGTGTGTGTGGGCGTGAGCGTGCGGGCGCCAGGGCGTGTGTCTGGTGGCGTGGCCGTGGGCAGGCTGGTGGCGCAGAAGGGAGAGGGGGCGGCTGCTTCCGCGGAGGCCCTGGCGGGGAGGCTGTCTGCCTGAAGCCTCCCTCCCCCGCCCTGGATCCCAGCCCCGGGGCCCCTCCTGGAGAGGGGCTCAGCTCTCCCACCCTGAGCTGCTCCTGGGGGAGGAGAAGGGGCCTCGCTTCTGGTCAGAAGCTTCTGGAAGGTGCCTGCCCCTACGTGGCCCGGGGCTGACTCGATCTCTCTTTTCCGCAGATTTTCCGCCGTGCAGACAAAAATGGTGAGTTGCCCTCCCGGGTTGCCCGGCGAGCGGGGACCCGGCTCTTTCTGTCCTGAGCTTCGCGGGAGAAGAGGTTGGGAGAGGAGGCGTGGGCAGCCTTGTGAAACTAAAGGCTAGCAGTCACAGAAGGCCAAACCCTGGTGCTGGTCCGTGCCTCAGTTTCCCTGCCTGTAGAATGGTCTGCTAATAGTTCCTACTCAGTGAGGGTGCGGGGAGGTGGCGCCTCGCCCCCGGGAAGCGTTTGGCGTGCCTTACCCCGCACGTAGCCGGGCTGGGCCCGAGACCAGGTTCAGAGGAAGCCCTGGCCTCGAGCCGGCCCTTTGTAGGCCTCGGTGCGCTTCCTGCTCAGGGTGACCTGATGCGCTTGGTGCTGTTGTCCCATTTTATCAGTGTCGTAGGGGCCCAGAGAGGTTAAGTGACTGGCCAGGGTTGCCCAGCTGCAAGAAAGCCATAGAGGCTCTCCCACAGACACCCCCCCCCCACACACACACACACAGTGTGAGCAGCACATTGTACCACGGTCCCTGGCTCTGCCCCTCCTGACTCCTGGGAAGGCCCCGCCCACCCGCAGGTGAGGGGCTTGAGAATGGGGCAGTTTAGGGGGAGGACTAGAACAACAGAGAGCTCACACCTTATTCTAATTACCTTAGTCGTCCAGGTCCAAGGCAAGCGTCTGGACTCTAACCAAGGCATGTTCTCTGTCCCGGCCTCAGTTTTCTCGTCTGTAAAGTGGGGTGATGACACTTGCCCCGCCTACTTCCCCGGGCTTTTGGGAAAAGCCAGGGAGGAGATGTCAGTGACAAACGTGTTTAAAGAGTTAGGGAGTGCTCTGTGTTTGTTCCTTCGTTGAGAAAATACGCACCAAGCATCACGCCCGTGCTGGGGAAAGTAGGCAACGGAGGACCTGTCACCTGCTTCCGGGCCCTCGGTCCCCAACATCTTCTCTCCTGCACAGGCTGGAGTTCAGGATGGCAGCTCTGGCCCCGGTCCCCGCACCCACCCTTGTCCTGGGGAGTCACTGTGGCCCTGCCCCCCCCAGGGTTCTTGGGGGTGGAATTGGAGGGTTTGGGGTGTGGGGAGGAATAGGAGGCAGGTGCACCAGTCTGGGCTGGAATCGGTGCCAACGGGCCTCCCTCCCTGGCCTCCCAGCCCTGGGGGTGACAGGGACCTCCCAGGGTGAAGGAGCATCAGCAGCGAATCCGTGTGGAGCAGAGGAAGCGGGGGGCCGCGTGGCCCGAGACAGCTTAGAGACGAGCTCGGGTCGTCAGCGTGCGGTGACCTGGGGCTGTGTCCTCATTGCTCGTGAGACGTCCTTATGGGTGGGGATTTGGGGCTGTCCCCTGTCCTGGGCCCCGAACCTGGTACCTGTCAGGCTCTCGGGGAACATCTGTAGACTCACAGTCGCCGCCTGCCTTCGATGGCGGGAGGCCCCTGTGCGTGTGGCTGCGGGTGGCGCCAGCATGACTGTGGCCGGTACCTGCTCAGAGCACGCATGGCCCCTCACCCTGCCCTGCACGCTGAGTCCTGTGCATGTGCACGGCTCTCCCGTCACGAGGCTCTGCAGCGGCCCCTGCAGTGCGGGTGGTGGCCCCCAGGTTCCTGTTTGGGCACAGATGGGGGCCCGTCCTGCTGTGTGTGTGCCCCTCCTCGGGGCCGTGTTGCCACCCCCTGAACACAGCTGGGGGGACCCTCAGTTTCATTCCTGCGGCCCCCACGGAGGCCGAGCCTGCTCCTCCTCCTCCTCCTCTTCGAGCCCTAGACCTTCCCAGCCACCACTGTGTGGCCGCAGGGGGTTGTCACCGGGGTGAACGTTGGTGTGAGACGCCCGTTCCCCAAGAGCTTCCCAGGCTGGGCCCCTCCCCTGTCCCCATCACGGACAGCATGGCGTCAGCCTGGAGCCCAGCTGCCTGGTTTAGGTCCCCGCTCGGCCGCTTACCACTCAGACAAGTCCCCAGACACCCAGTGCCTCAGTTTCTCCATCTGTTAATGGGAATAACAACAGCAGCACCCACTGCAAAGTGCTGTCTGGGATGGAGAGTTGGGCTCCTGGCTTGCCTCGTGGTAAGAGTCAACAAGGCCCAGGTGGTAGCACGGGACGTCTTGGCAGAGGCCGGCTGCCGGCCTGGCGACAGGTGTTTGATGCCCACCCTGCGCTTAGTGGGGAGTCGGCTCTGGCGGAGGCTGCCAGCAGGTGCATCTCTTACGCACCAAGGCTTGAGCGACTTTCTCTTTTGATCTTCGCTAGGGTCCTGCTGGGACGAGCAGCGCCGCCCCTCCCCCGTCTGCAGTGGGCAGAGGCGAGGCTGGGGGAGGGGAGAGGTGCGTGCAGCAGGTTCTGATTCAACCCAGCGGTGTAAACGCTTCGAGAGGGGTGTGGGTATGCGTGGGGACGTGGAGGGGCGTGAGGACAGGCGTGCAGGGAGGTGGGGGTGTCACAGTGGATACACACACGCATACCCGCACGAGGTTGTTGGACCCAGGTGAGGCCGCCCTGCCCAGGTGCCGGCAGGAAGGGCTGATAGGGGGGTCCCGGGAGGGCCTGCAGGAGGCCTCAGTGGTGGCAGGAGCAAAGGCTCGGGCCAGTTCCCACGGCAGAGACCGGCTTGGCTGGGGGGGACACTGGGCGTCGGCCCTCGGGGGGAAGGTGGAGGTGAGAGGCCCGACCTGCAGCCGGGGACACAGGCACAGGAGGGTGGCACAGGGCCGAGGGCCTGACAGCTGTCCCTCCGGGACTCCGACAGCCTCCTGGCATTTGAAGGGTTGGCGCCACGGAGACCGGGCTGGGGCTCACTAGCAGGGACGCTGTGTGCAGGTGGCCGGCTCGAGGTCCGCGGTGGGCTGGCTTGTGCGGTGGGACCCGAGGCCAAGGGGGGGGGCGGGAGGGGGGCAGGGGCTTCGTGATCAGAGTCTGGCTGGCCGAGGCTCTCCCCCAAGTGCAGACGGGCCCACGGTCCCCACACGGGCAAGAGGAGGTGACGTAGCCAGAGGGAGGCTGGGGTCAGGGCTTGCCGGGACTCCTCTGCCGGGCCCTCGGTGACTGCCCCTCACCACGTGCCGGGTAGGTGGAGGTCTCTCCAGCTGTAGGACCTGGGCAGGTTCCCTGATAGCCCCGAGCCTCAGTTTACCCCTCTCTAAAATGGGGTGTTTATGAAGACTAAAGCACATGCCGGGTAGGTGGAGGTCTCTCCAGCTGTAGGACCCGGGCAAGTCCCCTGATGGCCCCGAGCCTCAGTTTACCCCTCTCTAAAAGGGGTGTTTATGAAGACTAGACGCAGAATATGCGGGCAGAACCCTGCACGTGTGTGCCACGATCCCGCACTGTGCTTCCTGGGTTTGGTTGTCAGTCTTGCTGAAGAAGCTTGGGACGTGCCCTCACTCTCGGAATGCAAAGAGTTGGTGACGTGGATGTCACGTATCTCACAGCTGATTTGTGGAGTTTGCAAAGTTGGTTGGGTTTTGGGTCTTTTATGGGGGGAGGGCGGTGGTTGGGGCTTTTTTTTTTATCTTGATTTTGAAAGTTAGGAATTCCTTTTTCCTCTGTGGCCTTGAGATTTAAGCTAGGGATGTCGGGGGGCCATCGCTGGTCCCCAACGCGCACATGTGTTCATGTTTTCTCTCCCCCAGCCCCTGACAGCTTAAGTCTTAGGGGGCCAGAGAGAAAACGGGTGAGTGAACCCGTGGCCGAGTCTGAGGGTCCCCCTGTCCTGAGCGCGTGCTCTCACCCCACTGTGAGCAGGAGCAGAGGCGCCCAGAGCCTTTGAAGTTTGAGAACCACTTCCACTCTGAACCCAAGTGGGTCTGCCACGTCTGGTTGGGCAGGTTGTGCACTGCACGAAGGCACTCCCCTGAGGAAATGGAAGGCTTCCAGTCCGGGCTGCTCTCCTGCGCCAACCCGTATGCCCTGACCATGGGCTCTAGCCCCCACTGCAGAAAGGGGTGTCTCATCGTAATCCACAGGAAGGTGCCGTGTGGACTCACTCACGGGTTCCCTGTCCCAAGGACCAGCTTTGATTGCAACTCTGTTGACGTCACGGAAGGGGTCCGGGTAGAGGCTGGAGGCCAAGAGGTGTCACGGGCTCCCCCTTCTCCCTGACCTCCACTGCCCCTCATAGACATGGTGTCCCTTAAGGATTAGCAGGGACCGTTCTTAGATCCCAGAGGGAGGGGGAGGGGGTGGTGGCCGCAGGGCAGGCCGGGACATGGGCTTGGTGGGGTCTGGGGACCGCCTCTCCCGGACTCTCTGGTGTTGTGCTTGAGCCGCCTCCCTCGGTGGCCCAATCTGACCCGAATCCACAAGACCTTCCTCAGGGGGCAGGGGGCACAAGTGTCCCCCGCAGGTACAGGTGCCCAGAGTGGGGCGGGGCTGGGGCAGGTGGCACTTGTTGGCTTGGTGGGGGGGCCCTTCCTATGGAGTCTCAGCCCCCAGCCCAGACCAGGCCTGGCACCTCCTTCCTTCATCGCTTGGCATCTTGCCTGGCCTGGAGGTGACGGTGAGAACTCTGTGCCAGCCGTCAGCAGGTGTCCCCCATGTGAGCCCCCACGAAAGCTGCCTATGGAAAGGGCCCGACGTTGGCCTTGTGGCTGGGGCGCAGAAGACGGGGGTCACTCTACCTCCCAGAGTCAGGGCTTGGGCGCTGGCATGGGGGAGGAGACTCGGGGAGACTGTGTGGCCGTTCGGAAGCAGCAGGGCAGCGGCTCCCCCGACTGCCCGGATCCGGCTTTGGATCCCCCTCTTACCCGTGGTGTTCATTAGGCAAATACCATAATAGGACTGGGCTGCCTTGAACGGCACCTGCCTCCCGGTGGCTGTGTAAATTGAACGAGAAAAGATTGCTTGGCAGATACTCTCTGTTTGTCGAATGCATGAAAATTATCTGGTACACGGTGCACCCGGGTGTATCATTTGCTGGTTTGGGGATTATCCGGCAGTAGGCGTCGGTCCGCCGTTGGGGAATTGGCTGGATGAGTCAGTGATTCTCTGAGCTGGAGTTTACTGGTCAATTTGGGAATTAGCTGGGTGGGCAGGGCTTGTCTGAAATGGGGTTTGTCTGTTGGTGTGGGGATCAGCTGTGCGAGCAGGGATTATCTGAGCTGGGAGTGATCAGCTGATTGGGGAATCGGCTGGACTGGGGGCCGTGCACGCGCCGCTGCCCCCACCCCCCTGCCCCCCTGGCCGCCAGGCTTCTCTCTGCAGACCCCAGCCGCTTTCCCGTCTTGCTTGCAGATGACGGAAAGCTGTCCTTGGAGGAATTCCAGCTCTTCTTTGCAGATGGCGTCCTCAACGAGAAAGAACTGGAGGATCTCTTTCACACGATCGACTCTGACAACACCAAGTGAGCCCGAGTCCTGGCTGCCGGAGGAGGGGTGTGCGTGGGCCTTGGGGGTCTTCCTCCTCCTCATCTAGTCTCCGTTTTCCAGGCTTCTATAGGGTTAGGGGAAAATCCCCAAATTTGCTGACCCAAAAGTCAGATCTGCTTGGCCTTCACCACCTGGGGTGACGTGGGGAGTGAGTGGGCAAACTGGTGTTGCGTTGGCTACTATCGCAAGTTTGTGTTTTCCGAGTGCTCATGGCCAAGGAGCGGCTCCCCATTTTGCACGGTATGCGTGGGATAATGAAAATGGGACGTAGGCAATGACCTCACCCTTCTGCCCACCCCGCCCAGTTCTGGCCCCGATGCTGGTGCCTTCTCCCAGTCCCAGTGTGAACTCTGCGGTTGAGCCTCACCTCAACACTGACCCCGTTTTTAAACCAAACTGGAACCAGATACACTACTAATCATGACTCTAACCTGAAAGCTACCACCGTCCCTAATTAAACCTTTTCTCCAAACCAGTCATAGCCTGACTTACACCTCAGAATCGGCCAGTGTCTCTGGCTCCAACCCATCTCTAAATCAAGTGCAAAATGCACGTTCTACCCAGACTCAGCCCAGACTGTTCCTCACGCTCACCTCCAGTCCTTTTCCTTGGGATTCACCAGAGAGGACGGGTCTGAGCCCCCCTCCTCAGGCCCTCCTGGTCACCTTCCTCAAGCAGACCCGGGCAACGAGGATCAGAGCTTCTGGGGAAGGGGGTGCCTGCTTTGGGCGGATTTGCCAAGTTGGGGTCCCCTGAGACTGGCTAGAGATGGTCTGGACAAGGAGTTGCCACCATGGCAGTTTGTAAGGGACCCAGGACAGTGGTGGCCTGGACCAGAGGTGGGGGCTGAGGGTGTCCTGGGAGGGGCTGGCTGGGGACCAGGATGGTGGAACAGGCTTCCTCGTCTGGGGAAAGGCCACTTTGAAGAAATGGCTTCGGGCTGGCTGACTCCAGAGCTGAGGGCTTTGTCTCTGGGGCCAGATGGAGGTTTCTGAGCTGTTCCCACAGCCGCCCGGGGAGCTTTGAAGGGGCTGAGGCAGGTGCCCGCTGATTTATTCTTTCTCACTCGGTGCTTTGTGCCGGCCAGCAGGGTGGAGGTGGAGGGAGGTGGGGGTGCTGCTTTGAAATCGTAACCTTGAGAGTACTGTTGGGGAGGCGGGGGCAGGGTGGCTGCACCATTGTGGGAGGTCCAAGCTCTGAGGAGCTTTAGCATTATCCTCTCTCGAACATTCCCCAAAGCATGAGCTGCAAACATTAGCTCTTTGGGATGCTGAATTGGCTTTCTGCCCACAGAATTTACAAAACAACAAATCAGAAAGATTTGTGAGATGCTAGTTTAAGCAAAATTACAGGGTTGCTTTCTGCAGGACTTGTCAGGGCTCTGCACATGCAATGTAAATTGAGGAACCTCCCAGACAGAGCGTGCGAAGCCCACATTTAGTTGGCCACTTGGAAGCCTTCTATGCAGATGCTTCTCGAACCTGGTTCCACTGGGCACACGCTGCTCCAGGCCAGCCGTGGCCTCCCTGAGAGGAGGGAGCCGGGGCCCAGACAAGGCGGGGGTCACTGCCCCTTTCGCTGCCGCGCGGCGTCCTGCTCTCTCGGCCGTGGGAGCCCCTACCCTGTCGTGGTGGCTGTTTTGTGCTCGGCCTCCTGTCCCGAGAGACGGCAGGACCCTTCCCCATGCTGTGGGGGTGGGGAGTAGCCCCGAGACCCCGCGGGCAGGGGTGCCGGGGGTGGGTAGCGCAGCTGTGAGTTTTGTTGGCAGCCCATAATAGTCACGGGGTCCCCGCTGTCCTTCCCTCCCCCTCCCCTTTCCTGACCCGGCCCCGCCCCGCCCCGCCCCGCCCTTGTCCCATCTGTTCACGGCAGCGTGGTCTGCCCATCCACCATGGGGGAGAAAACAGAAATGGGGGTGGGGGCGGCCAGACGCGTGTGGTCCCTGCGCAGTCCTTGCAGAGGGTGACATTTGCCTGCCACCCCTCAGCTATGAAGTGGGGCTCGCGCTGCCGGCACAAGACAGCAGGTGTGGCACGTGGTTCACAGACGGCCGGGGCTGGGCCTGCTGACTCCCTCTCTGTCTGTCTGTCTGTCATCTCTCTCTCCCTCCCTCCCTCCTCTCTGCAGCCATGTGGACACCAAGGAGCTGTGTGGTAGGTGCCTGGCCGTGCAGGGACTGAGCTGGGGTGCAGGGGTGGGGTGGGGGGAGAAGGGCCGGAGGAGGGGAGAGGTACTGGGAGCACAGGAGGGCCCAGCGGGAGGGGCAGGATTCCCTGTGACCCCCGACCTCTGCCCTCCCTCCCCCAGATTACTTTGTGGAGCACATGGGGGACTATGAGGACGTCTTGGCCTCCCTGGAGACCCTGAATCACTCTGTCCTGAAGGCCATGGGCTACACCAAGAAGGTCAGCAGGGGGGAGGGTGGGCGGGGGCGGGCTGCCGTGGCTTCAGTGGTTCCCGGGCGTCCTTACCCAGGGGTGCCTGGATTTGGGGTGACAGACTCCGGGTGGGCCTGGCTCGGGGTGGGCTTTGCTCGGGGCTTCCTTGAGGGAGCGGAGGTAAACTGTGAAGTGAGTAGAGCGGCTTTGTGAATGGCCCTGTGCAGACGGTGCCTGGTTGGGAGTGTGAGGCCTCTTCCTGGAGTCGGGTTTGGTCCTAGGCAAAGGCAGGGGCGGTCACCCGGGGCCACACCTCCTGGGGCCGGCTGCAGAGCGGAAGCGGGGGAAGGGAGGGCCTCGAGCGTCTGAACTTGACCCGGGAGTCTGACGGTGTCTGGGGTGAGAGCGTGCGGGCCAGGCGGGAGCCGTGAGGAGTGGTGGGAGGCGGCTGCGTGTTCTGGGGGAGGGCTCTGACGTGCTCGAAGGTCCCTGCCCACAGCCCTGTCACCCCTCGTCTGCGTCGGCGCCCTGGAGGAGGACCTAGGACGGGCAGGCCCCACCCTGGGTGCTCAATGCTCAGTGTCTCGTGTAATTCTCAGGGCAGCCCCGGGGGTGGCCGTCACTCCCCCACTGCACAGCTGTGGGGACAGAGGCTCCAAGAGGGGAGCTCACAGAGTCACACCCAGACAGCCGTAGCCGATGGCTGGGGCGAGCGGGGAAACTGAGTCAGGGACGTGGCGAGAAGTAGGTGCAGTGTGGGGCTCTAGGCCTGCCCAGGGGGGTGGGGGAGCGTGCTGCCTCAGGCTCACAGGGAGGGGGCTGAGAGCGGGCAACGGCCAGGGACAGGCAGGTGCTCTGGGGCCCCAGCCCACCCGCGCCCCAAGCTATGGGAACCCAGAAAAGCCTGTCCTGTCTGCTGGTGGAGGCCGGGAGCTCAGCCGATAAAGTCAGCCAGACCTTGGCTGCAGACAGGGGCCGAGGCAGCCGTTTCCCTTTCTGAGCCTCAGTTTCCCCACCTGTGAAATGGGAGCATCTACCTCCTAGCGTCCTTGAAAGGAGTGAATGAAGTCAGGTCTCTAAGCTGTTTAGCACAGGGCCTGGCACAGAGCAGAGGTGTCGGCTGGGTGTCATCATTAGGCTCCTACTGTATGCCCAGATACAGGTTAAGACAATTCTGCAGGGTCTTCCGTTCTTGCAAGTTCCTGCCCTCGCTGCAGCCGAGAATCCCTTTCTTGACGAATGTCCCAAAATATCTGGGCCTCGCCCTGAGCCTCCCCCAGTCCACAGCTCCACGTCTGCCCTGGTGTCGTACTGTTCTGAGTCTTTTTTTTTTTTTTGAGACAGAGTCTCGCTCTGTTGCCCAGGCTAGAGTGCGTGCCGTGGCGTCAGCCTCGCTCACAGCAACCTCAGACTCCTGGGCTCAAGCGACCCTCCTGCCTCAGCCTCCCGAGTTGCTGGGACTACAGGCATGCGCCACCATGCCCGGCTGACTTTTTCTATATATATTAGTTGGCCAATTAACTTCTTTCTATTTTTAGTAGAGACGGGGTCTCACTCTTGCTCAGGCTGGTCTCGAACTCCTGACCTCGAGTGATCCTCCCACCTCGGCCTCCCAGAGTGCTGGGATTACAGGCGTGGGCCACCGCGCCCGGCCTCTAACTGATTTTTGTAGAAATGCAGCTCATTGATTTTTTATCTTACGTGCTTTTCTTGTCCTTACTGATTCTGGTTGATTCTTTGGCTGTCGCCGAGACGCAGCCTTGACGTCATCGTTACCTGGTGGTATCATCCGTGCATTTCCAACACGTGTCCTCTCGTTTCCTTGTCACGTCCTGTGGCATTTTCTCCAAATTCTAAAACGCCGTGATTGGGCCAGGCCAGGCGTGCTCGTGTCGCTTCTGATTTTCAAGTCTGTTTCTAGTATTTCTCCACTAATTAGGATATTAATACCAGCTCTTATTTTAGAAGCCTCTTCAGCACGTTAGAGAAATAATTTTTGCGTTCCCTTTGTTCGGTTTTGTCTTAGGAGGTGGTAGTGAATTTTCTCAAATGCCTTTTTGGTATTTTTAAATGATCATAAGATTTTTCCCCTAAGCCATGGATGGGGCGGACGCTATTTTTAGCGTCCCTCCTGTTGAACAGTCCTGAGCTCCCTGTGATGAACTCTAATTGATACATTATTCTTTTATCACATCGCCCAGGCCTTGTCTCCAGCTGAGCGTTTTATCTCTCTGTCTCCGCCGGGAATTAAGAGTGGATGTTAAGTTTGGGAATGATTTGTCAGGTGGTGCCGAATGTTTTCCGTGTTGTGATTTCGCTTCTCCAAAATAGACTCATTTTTCTGCTCAAAAGTAGAATTTATCCGTAAGTCTTCAGTCAAGGTGTTTCAATAGGGAAGGGGATGGTTTTCATAGTTGTTTTACGGTCAACCGTAAATGTAGTCAAGCTTTTTACTTTCTGTGTCCATTTTTTTTGGGGGGCGGGGTGTTGTGAAAGAGGGTCTCACTCTTATTTTCCAGTCTGGAGTGGCTGGCATCGTCGTAGCTCAGTGCGGCCTCCAACTCCTGGGCTCAAGCGATCCTCCTGCCTCAGCCTCCCGAGTAGCTGGGACTACAGGTGCACGCCATGCCCAGCTAATTTTTAAAACATTTTTTTGTAGACATAGTGTCTTACGATGTTGCTTAGGCTGGTCTCAAACTCCTGGCCTCAAGCTACCCTCTTGCCTCAGCCTCCCAAAGTGCTGGAATTATAGGCATGAGCCACCGTGCCCAGGCCATTTTAGTGTATTTTTAAACAAAGCCGTCCTGGACATGTTCAGGTTTATGATCAGTTATGCATGTTTTGGTGTTATGATTATTTAAAAAATCCAAAATGTTGTTTGACACAAAACAGGCACTTAATGCAGATTAACTTCAATAAAATGTGTGCTGTTATAGCTTTTTCCTACATTTTAAAACCTTATATTGGACACTTTTTCCTGTTTTATTTAGCTGTTTCTAATAACCAGCTCCTGGCACACTTATTTAAATTTCATGATATGTTATCTAATACATTTATAGTCCTGCCATTATTATTTTTTTCCTCCTGTTACTTTGGGTTTGTTGTGGTTGCTGTTCTTTTTCTTATGTGGAACGGAATGCTTTTATTTTTGATGATAAAGTTCAAAATTTTTTAAAATTTACCTTTGGTATTTTCATGGCAGTCATAGATTTTTAATGTGCAGTTCATTCTGAATATTTATTTGAATATTTTATGTTCTCATTCATTTCTCATTTCATTGTTACGATAAAACTACGTGACCAATAAGCTCTCTGCTCTGTTTTTTTAATATATTGAGATGTCTTCATTACATAATACTTTGTTTTTATAAGCATCTCATGGATGCTTGAGAAGATGTAGATTGTGTTTGCAGAATATCAAATTTAAAAACAGCTATTTTTTTTTTGTTATGAAATGTGCTGTTAAAAGACAGTTTTTTAAAAAGGTTAAGGTCGTGTCTCTTCCACAAGTCTTAAAATGTGCACATCAAAAATTTTCTTTAACTTGTTATTGTGAAAACCTGTAAAGTGTTACAACTGGCTCAAGGTGGAATTCAAGGAACACGTGCACGTATGTACAATACAGGCAGGTGGGAGTTAAACCTGGCCACTACACAGGGCCACGGACAACTGTGTTCTGCTGGACAAACTCAAGTGCGTTTTTGTGAAAGAGACTTATTTGCATTATTATAAATTTTCTGCATTTTAATAGAGGGTTGTTTTTTTTTTTTTTTTTTTTGAGACAGAGTCTTGCTCTGTTGCCCGGGCTAGAGTGAATGCTGTGGCGTGAGCCTTGCTCACAGCAACCTCAAACTCCTGGGCTCAAGCGATCCTCCTGCCTCAGCCTCCCAAGCAAGTGGGACTACAGGCGTGCGCCACCATGCCCGGCTAATTTTTTCTATATGTATTAGTTGGCCAATTAATTTCTTTCTCTTTATAGTAGAGATGGGGTCTCGCTCTTGCTCAGGCTGGTCTCGAACTCCTGAGCTCAAACCATCCACCCACCTCGGCCTCCCAGAGTGCTAGGATTACATAGAGTTTTAAAGTAGTTCCAAATTAAGGAAAGACTTAGGAATGCAGAGAAGTTTACTAGATAAAAAACACAGAGTTTTTCTGCCCATTTCAAAGACTGTCACTATTTTTCATGACACAGCCTTTGTGTCCCTATTTATTAACTTATCTGTCCCATGAGACACTGTGAGCTCTTTTCTCACAGCGAACTGTGTTTGCATTCAATCTTTGCATTTCTAATGTTTTTCCTTTCTATATTTTTAGCCATGTTTGCATATAGATGTTCGCTATGTTTTTATGTAAACGGTACATATTTGATATGCAAAATGTAGGAAGTATAAAGAAAATATCAAGTCACTTCTAATTCCCACTGTCCCTAACCACACCGTTAACATTTTAGTTTATTACCTTCGTGCCTTTTTCCACGTGTATTTCCTTAATGGTTATAATCTGTGTATAGAATTTTATTTCATGCTTTTATTTTGCCTAATAGTTAACACTTTTCCCATGTTGTTAAAACTGTTCAAAAGCACCATTTTAAATATTCTTATTTAAATCTACTTATTTTTTCTCTATTGTTACCCATGTTAGATTATGTTATTATTTTTTTGCTATTGTGAGTAATACTGTCTTTAATACCCTAGGGCACACATATTTGGACACATTTGGCACTCTGTTTTACAGATAGATGATGTGAATTGGGGAATTTCCAGGTTAAAGAATACAACAAGCAGTTTATATAAGGCTCTTGATATTAGCAAAATTGCTTTATAAAATGTTTGTATCCGTGCCGGTCACCATAGCTGTGTTTATAGCCATGTCCTCTCCTAGTGTATGAAAATTTAATAACGTCATGTCCTGGTTATACACTATGTCTTTTGTCGTCCTGTTCTTACCTTTCTTGTTTATGTAATACTTTCTGATTTAAATTCTACCTGAATAGTGATACTGCAACTTGTCCCGTTCATTTGATCAAATTTGGTCACAGTATCTTTGCACAGGCTTTCCTTAGTAAATCCTCCGTGCTGTTGGATTTAGGTGCGCTTCTGGCTGGATCTTGTTTAATCAACTCTGGGACTCAGTCTCCCGACATGGGGAAATTAAGGCTACTTCTCTTATTATGATTGTTCTGTCTGGTCCGACTGCTCTTACGATGTTTCATTCCCATTTTTTATGCTTCCTTCATCTCTTTTACATTTTACCTTGCGATGGTCTGCTCTGTTTATATCATCTAGTTATGATCTAGAAGGTAAAAAAAATCATACTTTTCATTTTACTAATGATTTAAAAAAATGCATCGTTAACCTTCTTAATCTGTTTTTTATACCTAGCTAATAAAAAACACTTTTTCTGTTCCCTTAGCGGATAAAAGGAATTTTTAAGATTTTTGGCTATTTTTTTCTATACTATATTAACTTAATCTAATATAGTTGAAATCAAACTATTAGTGGTTAATATTCTGATTTCCTCACATGGAATAGCCATCCTGTTGAAGTTGAGCGGTCACCATGACTGCTACGTACAACTTCCCTATTCAAGAATTCTTTCTCGACCTCAAGCCTAGATGATTTAGGAGAGATTCCTTAAGCATTCTTTGCAGAAAAGGCGCTCGTCTGGTAACGTTTCAGAGATGGACAGGTTTCTGAACATTTTCCCTGTTCTGCAAACGAGTGACTTACCCACTGGTTGCACGGTTTCTAGATGTGACCCTCTCGGTCTGCAATCTGAGCTGCGGCATTGACCGTAGCAGAGGAGAAATCTGTAGCAGCTTCGCTCTTACCCTGTGCAAAGAACTTGCTGTCTTTGAAATTCACCAAACCAGTGACACTCAGTGATCCCCGACCACGCCCTCGGGCCCTGGTCTGGCTGCTTTTAGCACACTTCAGCTCGTTTTCCTGCTTGATCCGCTTCTTAAAAGACCTCTTCTTTGTGTTTAAATTTTTTCTCGGGTTATGTCTCGTTCACCTTTGGCAGTTTGTGTGTCCGGAGTCCATCGATCACGGGATCATGTGTGGTCTCGGCCGTCTGCTCGGAAGGATCACGGGCGGTGGCATCCGTCGGGCCGCCAGAACCCGATACTCTCTCGGCCGCAGAGTCTTCCTCCCGCGGGGGCTGTCCTGTGGGCCCTGGTCTGGCTGCCGGTGACGGTCATCCACCCCCATGCCTGTCCCGAGGTCTCCTGCGCCCCTCCCCAGGCTGTCTCTCAGCCCTGTCTCCCGTCGTGCAGTTATTGCTAATTAATTCCCAGTCAGAGTGATGGATGGTTTAATTTGCTCTCCTTGAAAGAGTCCTGTTTTCTCTTGCCTTGCCAGGGGCTGGGCAGAACTCCAACATGCCTGGGGGGGGGGGGGGCAGGTGGCTCAGGAAGGCGGGGGTCTCAGCCGAGGAGGCCAGGAGAGCAGTCGCAGGATGGGGGGCAGGAGACCCAGAATCCCCCAACGCGGCGTCATGTTTGTCGTCTTGTCCCCGCGTGAGGTGGCTGAGCCGGAGCCTTCTCCCTCCTGCTGTGCGGCGGGCAGCCCAGAGACGCCCTGGCGGATGCAGAAGCCTTGAGACTTCTCTCTGCTGAAGTCTCGTGACAAAGGGGACATTCCGTCCCACACCACGGAGCCAAACTCTCGGGAAACCCTCTTCCTTGTCTTTCCCGCAGAGTTCTCCTCCTTGTGGCATCTGCTAAGCCTCTCTGTTCCCCCAGACTCTTCTCTGACCCCCTCTTTTGGATCTCAGCCCGAGTACCTTCGGTGGCAGCCTCTGCTTGGCTGGCTTTGGTTCTGTTCTGCGGTTTCTCTGATGGCAGCAGGAAGACGGAGCCCAGAGAGTCCTTGGGACGAAGAGGAGGAAGGAGGCAGAAGGCAGTGGTCCCCAATACCCTATCCGTGTCACGCCAAATCATTGCCGCCACTGTCTTTGTCATAGCAGCTACTGTTTTAGCATTTGCTAGTGACAGGCACTGTGCCTAGCATCTGGTATGTGTTAATCTTCACCGCTACCTCGTAAAGGGGACACTAACAGTGACCCGTTTACGCTCAGAGCCGCAGAGCTAGCACGCGGTGAGGCCGGGGTTCACACCTGGGTCTCTGAACCTACAGCGTCTGGATTGGAGACTCTGCAGCCTCCGAGGTGCAGGAAGTGGTGGGAAGTCCCCGCTTCCCGCCGCCCGGTGGCCGAGCCGGCTGCTCCCCCGCTCCCGTGCTGGGCGCCACGCCCGGCCTCCCTCCCAGCCCTGCCCCCTCGGCGTCCCTTCCCTGCAGGTGTATGAGGGCGGCAGCAACGTGGACCAGTTCGTGACCCGCTTCCTGCTGAAGGAGACGGCCAACCAGATCCAGTCGCTGCTGAGCTCCGTGGAGAGCGCGGTGGAGGCCATCGAGGAGCAGACCTGCCAGATCCGGTGCGTGGGGAGGCCGCGCGCACGGGGCGGCATGCTGCTCGCCGGGGTTCGTGTGCCCAGGGGCCGGGGGACCTTTGGCAAGTTGCTTGCGTCTCCCTGTCCGCCCCCATTGCTCCAGCTGTAACGTGGGGACAACTGTATACCCGCCCCTCGGTCACCGCCAGGATTGGACGGGACCGCGTGTGCTCGGAAGGACGCCCGGTGTGCGTACACGTGGCACGTGCACACGGTTAAGACGCCGCTTCCCAGACGCCAGTCCGCTCTGCCACGTCCCTTCGCGCTTGTGGTTTAGAATTTGGCGCGCTTTTTTAAAGCTGCAGAGAGATTTAGGAACTGGTATATGGCTGCAATAATTGGAAACCGTCACACGCCATAAGCCAGGGACGTGTAAGAATAAGCGCCTGTTGTTGCTCACGGCCGGCTCGGATCCTGCCTCCTGCCCCCTCTGTCGTGGTGAGAGGCTGGGGCACCGCTGGAGACAGGGCAGTGCCGCGGTGACACTCTCTCAGGAGGATTGAGGGAGAGGTGAAAATGGAGTGGTGTCCTCACAGTACTGTGTTATATAAGGCCGTGTTGGTGTCCTCTGAACCATAGAAAAGCACCTGGGGTCCCCTCTCGGGTGGCCGTTTTAAGGGGAGTGGTTGTTTTCTACTCCCACTTGGCAGTCCCAGCCCCCAGGGGCCACGACCCCTCCTGTTTGCTGTCCCAAGTTGAGACACCCAGTCTCTGCCCAGCTCTTGCCAGAACAGCAGCTGTGCCCGGCACAGAGAAGAAGTAGAGAGAGACTGCCCGGGTTCTGTTGTGCCTTGAATGTCCCAGGCAGAGGGATGTCCGGCTGCAGTGGGCTGGGGGTTGAGCCTGTGTTTTTCGTTGGTGAGGAGCTGGTTCCAATCAGATGTGATGGTGAAGGTCGTTCCAGGATACTTTGTTCCCCAAACGGGTTTGTTGTGAGCACCTGTAGCCAAACACCTGGGAAACTTAAAATGCAGATTCCTGGGCCCCTGGCTCGACCCACTGGTCACTCTGCATCTGTGCTCAGGGCTGGGACTCTGAGGGTCCCCGGCTGACACTTAGATTCCTTTGTTTTCTGTTACTGTCTTGGTCAAAAACTTGCTGCTGTGATCCTGCCACAGAACGGACAGTGTCATTGCACAAGTTCGTAGCTGCCTTTCTGCGCTGTGGCAGCCCTGCCACACGTCAGTGGCTACCCCTGCCCGCCCCCCACGTGGGGACCTTGCTGCGGGACGTTGGTGGAGGGGGTCGCACGTTGTTCTGGGGAGATTCACCTGCTCCCCAACTGCCTCCCCAGATCCGAGCTATTCCAGCTCCCAGCCACCAGTCCCCGAGGCCCATCCCGTCTCCTGGCCCTGAGCGGCCGGCCTTCAGGCACAAGCTGCCAGCTCACACCCTGCCCCCCCGGACCCCCCCCAAGTCCTTGAGCAACACTTCATGGTCTGAGGGACACATTTAATTTGCTTCTGGTTTGTAGCGACGCTGTGATTGACAGCTCCAAGACTGTAGCCTTTGCCCCCCACCCTCAGGGGAGTTGGGTTTGCTCCCCCTGCACCGGAGAGAGACTCTCGGAGCTTCCGGGGCTCACGGGAGACAAATTCCAGAACACACGGAGGCAGCGATGCTCAAAGACAGGGGTGTAGGGGCGTGTGTGTGTGTGTGCGTGTGTGTGTGCGTGTGTGTGTGTGTGTGTGTGTGTGTGTGTGTGTGCGTGTGTGTGTGTGTGTGTGTGTGTGCGTGTGTGTGTGTGTGTGCGTGTGTGTGTGTGTGTGTGTGCGTGTGTGTGTGTGCGTGTGTGTGTGTGTGTGTGTGTGTGTGTGTGTGTGTGTGTGTGTGCGTCTCGGTCTGTGTGTGTCCGCAGGGACTTTGCTAGCATCTCTTTGCATGTGAGCATTCAGTCATTCACTGAGCAGGTGTCTAGTCCCTCCTATGCGCCAGGCATGGCAGTGTGTCCAGCGAGCTGTGCCTGGCAGGGCACGCAGGGGGTGAGCCCACCAGTGTGAGCAGGAAGGGCCAGGTCAGGATCACAGTTCTGTGTCCTGTTAATAATAATCCTCCGTGTGTGTGTGCATGCAGGGGGGCCCTGTAAGCTCGGGTCCCCCACCCCTGAGGACACAAACACCAGACTGGCTTCCCCTGCGGCAGGCAGGGAAGGAGGGACACTTGGGATCGGCACAGCCCGGCGGGTACCTGGGCAGCAGTGAGCCATGGTTGGGTTGGGTGCCCGGCCCAGCCCTGGGACTCAGTCTCGGGACCAGGCCCGGGCCGTAGGGTTTTGGCAGGAAGCTGAGTGCGAATCCCGGCCCCCTGCAGGCCCAGTCCCCTGCATCCTGGCCTCGTTTCGTCCTCTGTAAGGACAAAGGCCGTCATGTCTCCCTCTCGGGGGTGGGGGTCCATGTTTTAGCCACAATCGGTGCTTAATAAACGCCTCTGAAAGCTGCCAGAAGTGGTCAGGGCCCTGCAGCTGCTGCCATGGCCTGTGTTTCCCGACTCCACTGCAGGCAGAACCACAGCAAGCCCAGCCACGGCGCCGCAGAGACCTGGTATGGGAGCCCCACGCCCCCCTACGCCGCCAACCACAAGCTCATGGCCACGGAGCCAGGGAAGAGCCTTCCATCTGGTGAGAGCAGTGCCCGAAGTGGGGGTGACACTGGCCAGGGGGTCGTGAGGAGTCCCCTGATGGGGACTGGGGGGGCAGGGGCATGTTTGGGGTCCCTGGTGGGGGGCTGGGGGAGCCCCTCCTCCCCACGGGCCTGGCCCTGCCCAGCATCATGGTCTGTTTCTCTTTCCTAGTCACCGAGGACTCGAAGGAGGAGGGCCTGGAAGCCCAGATCAGCCGGCTGGCAGAGCTGATTGGCAGGCTGGAGAACAAGGTGAGCCACGCCGGCCCCAGCTGACTCTCTCCTCTCCTGTCCTGGTCCCCGGGGAGTGCAGAGCGAGGCTTGGAGCTCAGGAGGGAAGTCAGGGCTGCAGGGAGCTTGGGGACCCGGCGTGGAGCAGACAACACCCAGGTGGAAGGTGGCGGTCCAGAGCCCAAGGCGCAAATGCTGGGACGGGCGGGGCTGTTGCAGGGGCAGAGGGGCAGGACAGCTCCAGGGGCAGAGAGCGGTGGGCAGGGTCCCCTGCTGCATAGGGCCAGCAGTTCCAGGGACCTTTGCCCTAAGGCAGGTGACCCGAGCAGGTGGTCGCCAGGTCCGGGTGAGCGAGAGACGTGGTGACTCAGGAGTGCATGGAAACGGGGCAGTGACCCGCAGTAGGAGATCTGTTAAATGCAGTGTGGCACATGCACCGGTAACAGAAAATGACCCCGCCCCTACAGAACCAGAGAGTAGAGAGAATCGTTGTCAAGAGAGAGTTTCACGCCTTGGGAGAGTACTCACAGTGTGACCACTTGGTGGAGGAGAGGAAAAAGTTTGCCTTAGGCCTTTTAGGATGGATGGGCTCAGGTATCAGGCCGTCACCACTGGAATTCTGGCTGTGTGGCCTTGAGCCAGTGCTTTACCCTCCCTGAGCCTGAGATTCCTCCTCTGATGATACAGAACATAATCGGGAGAGTAGGATCCCGCATAGGGACGCTGCTAGGATGAAATAAATCACGTCTTGGCGGCTCAGCGCAGAGCGCCGTGTGGCTGGCAGTTAATATTGGTAAGGTTAGCAATTGTCGTTAGACACGCTGCTGCTACCGGCACCTACACATGGGCACACGCCACACCCGTGTACTTATACTAACCAAGGGCACAGGGTCGTGGAGCCCTAGGGTTGGGTGGTTTATATGTCTTCTCCTTTGCTGTGTTTCTTTTATACCTTTTACAAATGGTGTTACTATCTTGCTGGGGTTGGGGGTTGGTTCTGAGGGATTCGAGGGGCTCCCCCACGGAGGAGCAGGCCCGTGCCCTGGAGCCAAGTCCGTGGGAGGAGGCGGACGTTACTCCCTGCAGGGTGAGGCCGAGGTGGGGTCACCCCCCACACACCTTGAAGCCCGCTGCGGGAGGGCTCTGTGGGGACCTGTGGCCCGGTTGTCATAACAACTCGGTGGGAGCCTCCAGAGGGAAGCTCTTTGAAGCTTATTTTTAGCACCCGGGTCGCCCTAACAACCGGGCTGGCTGGTAACCAGGGAGCACCTGGGCGTCTAGGAGACGGGGCGGGGCCCCCCTCGCCAGCCTCTGATTGGCCTGGGCTGCGAGCGGGGGCCAATCAGGGCCGGGCTCCGCCTGGGCTGGGAGGATGGGGGCGCTTGGAGGGAGACAGAGGGGGCAGGTATGGCTACCGCGGCGCCTGCCTCTTCCGGCTCTGCCCGCTGGGAGAAGCCAAAAGGAACCGGCCCCAGCCCCTTCTGTCCAGGACCATGGTGTAAAAACCACGAACACAGACTTGTCCCGGCCAGGCGCCCCCTCCCAACTTAGGGGTGTCCGTCCCTTGTGTTCTAGAGAAGTTGGAACCCTGTCCAGGACTGGCCACTCCGGGGCCCCCTGTTTGCATGTGAAATATTTGAAGGTGGTGGCTACACAGGCCACCCGGCCTTGTTTTCCTCAACAGCCGGTCCCACACGTCTGCTCTCCTGGTATTGTGGCAGACACAGTCTGTCCTCGTGGAGGAGGGACAGGGAGGGGCACAGAGGTGATTACTGGGATGCCCAAGTTAGAGGAGGAAGAGTCACGATCCTGCGTGTCTGGCTCTCACCCCCAGCTCTCGTGCCCTCAGAGCCAGGGTTCCCTGCGTGGAATGAAACCTCTGAGCCTCAGTGGGCGCTCAGCCCTGCCTAGGGTGGCGAACGCAGCCACCGTGGCTGCTCTGATCCTGCCGCTTAGAGTGGGCAGCCCCTCCTGCCGGGAGTCGGGCACATTAGATAAGATGTATTTGCAAGCCGTTTAGTTAGGGCCTGGGGAAGGCCGGAGACAACAGCTCACCCCAATCAGACGGTTAGAGTGAGGAGGTGCCAGGGCTTAGGATTTGGGGCAAGCTGTGAATGGAGGGGGGAGCCTCGGGGCCTCGGCGAAGCCCAGCTTCCTGGATCCGGGCCTCGTGCGTCCTGTGGCTGGCTCTCCCGAGACCTCCCCGTCCCAGCAGAGCGCGTGGGGCCTCCTCCGCGGCCCCTGCAGCGGGTCAGCTTGGCTTCCCGGTGGCCCCAGATGCCAGGGGCGGAGGGACTCTCTGCCACTTCCTCGGGCCGGTCTGCCAGCCCTGCCTTCCCATGTCCCCTCTGGGCCAGCGGGGCTGGAGCTGGGTGGTAGCCCCAAGGGCGACGGTGTCACCGTGGTGAGTCCTGGGGCCTCTGGCTGTAGCATCACTTGTGCTCCTGTGTTTCAGGCACTCTGGTTTGACCTGCAGCAGCGCCTCTCAGACGACGAGGGCACCAACATGGTGAGGCCCCGGCCACTCCCTCCAGATCCGGGTGGATCGAGGTCCCCCCACCATGCAGGGAGTTGCCACCGCAGCATGGGGCCCCCTGACCTGGCCCAGGGGCCATTCCCCCCCCCCCCCCGCAGGAGCGTTTCGGAGGCCCTGAGGCCTGGAACTAAGTGGTCAGCAGGACATGATGGCAAAATACGGATTCCCTCAGAAACGAATTCCGTTGGGCACCAGTTTTGCCGTGTCGTGGCGACCTGGGTGTAAACATCCTTGTCTGCCGGTCACCACTCGTGGGGGCTGCGTTCTGCACTGGGCTGCTTTTCTTTTTTTGGCCAGCTTTTATGTATAAGAATTGGAAAGGGAGGGGGGTTGGCCCCAGAGCCCCGTCCCTTCTGGAGGGAGGTATAGGGGGGCGGAAGGGGCCTGGCCCTGGGCCCCCCATGCTCACTCATGCCCCGGCAGCACCTGCAGCTGGTCCGGCAGGAGCTGGCCGTGTGCCCCGAGCAGCTGAGCGAGTTCCTGGACTCCCTGCGCCAGTACCTGCTCGGCACGGCCGGAGCGGGGACCTGCTTCCAGTGAGTGGCGTGGGGGGTGCTCTGCCTGGCAGGGGCCAGCTGGGGGGGGGACCAGCCTCGCCCCCAAAAGCAAACCGGTCCCCAGGGAGGCATAGAGCAGACTGGGTGTGCCGGGCCTCCCCGGGCTCCTCACGGGCTGGGGATCGGCCGGTGCCAGGATCTGGGGGGAGGGGTGGGCAGGGCCCCCTCCCACCCGGGACAAGAGACCATGGGCGGTGCCACCTAGGCTAAGGCCCCCGTCAGGCCTGGGATGCTCAGGGGCTTGTTTTTGGGATTAAGCAAGACGATTCCAAAGAGCTTGGTGGAAGAAGATGCTGTCTTGGTTTTCAAAGGGAGTATCTTCGTAAACGAACATGCAGCATTTTACATTATTACATTGCACTTTCCTTCAACCAGAGACACTGGCCGCTGCGTGGGGCCAGGCCTGCAGGTAGGGGGCTGGTCTGGTCCGAAAGGCAGCCCCAGTTTCTGCCTGGGTCGGGCTTCCAGCGTCCAGGGTCATCTCAGCCTGGCTGGGGGGTGGGGGGGCGCGGGTAAGGAAAGGTTGAAGGCGGCTGGTGTGTGCGGCTGCCCTGCGTGAGTCCACAGCCTCTCTTTCCCAGCATTGCCGCTGTGAGGCTGTCAGATGGCTTCACCTTCGTCATCTACGAGTTCTGGGAGACAGAGGAGGAGTGGAAGAGGTGAGCAGAGTCCCGGCCGCTTTCCTTGACGCTGAGTATCCCTGTGGGGAGGGTAATGAACCCCCCAGGGGGGCTCTGTGGGGGCAGGCGGAGCCAGGGGTTCTCCCCTCCTGGTCCCATTCAGCTGGGCTCTTCCTGCAGGTTCCTGGGCAAGCCACCCTATTGTCAGGCTTTGACACGAGGGTTGGACTCTTGTATGTGAAAAGTGCTGTTCCCAGGGTCAAAATCCCTTCTCCGAACTCCCGACCTTACCCATTCCAGCTTCGAGGTCTGGCTCAAGTGCCCTCTTGCAGGAAGCCCTCCTGATTTCTCCAGAGTTCCCTCTTCTGTGCCCCTAAAGTACTGTGTGCTCCTTAACCTGGAGGGCCCAGGCTCTGCTTTACCTATTGCCTTGTGGGCGTCTAGGCCTGGGCCCAGAGAAGGTAACTCAGCACACAGGATCAGGGGCTGATCTATAGGCCAGGAGGTCAACGCTGGTGGCTCCTACTGGGCTCAGGGCACTCCTGAGAAGGCCCTGAGCGTTCCTCATTTGCCAGACCCAACCCTGTCCCTCCGGACCCCTCAGGCTTAGGGGAACATCAACCCCTCCCCTCTGCTATACACTCACGGTTTGCTGCCTGAGTAGGCGGCCCCAGGAAAGGACTTGCAGTCTCTTCTCTGTCCACACTTGACTAAACTCCCTTGAGACTTCAGTGTCATCCGTACAAGGCAGGCGACAGCTTCACCACTACCTCGTGGGGTGGATCAGGAGATGATGTCCCCCCGCACTGCGGACTGTCCTTGCTCCCAGCGTGTGTGGGGCACAGGCCTCCGTTCTGGGTCCTTCCTGTGCAGACGCTCCCTGCGAGGAAAGGAACGGGCTGTTCTCCCCCCGGGGCTCAGAGCCCTGGAGTTGAGCTCCCCCAGGCAGAGCTAGGACTAGAATGGTACCCCCACCCCGAGCTCCGCCCCTGGAACCCCCAGCCCTTCGACTCACCTGCGCTCCCGGGTTGCAGGCACCTGCAGAGCCCCGTGTGCAAGGCGTTCCGGCACGTCAAGGTGGACACACTGAGCCAGCCCGAGGCCCTATCCAGGATCTCCGTGCCAGGTAGGGGTGAGGGCCCGGGACTGCAGTGGGTCTGGCGGCTGTGTGGACCCCCGGTGCTGTGTGGACCCCCCTGCCACCTCCATTGCCCACCGCGGCAGGGGCTGCCCATTCCCCCAGCCCGCCCTCTAACACGTTTCCCTCTCCCCCACCAGCCGTGTGGTGCACTGTGGGCCGAGACTGACCCGCGGCCGGGTCCGCCCCCTCCTCTTGTAAAGGACGTCCCCTTTTCTAGAAACTTTGGAACAGGAGCTGTCTTCTCTCTCTTCTCCACATGAATGTATGTCCCTGCTGTCTGCAGTGAAGGAGGAACCCCACTCCCCCCAGTGAGTGGCCACGCACACCCAGCCACATCCCTCGTAGTCTGATGGCTGAGGCCACCTCTGTCCTCCCCTCGTTGACGTTTCTCTACCTGGTAGGAGCCGTGACCCCCTAGCGCCCAACCTAGGCCAGTCCCACGTCTGTGGCAGTCGCGCCACCGTAGGCAGCCAGCCTGTGCTGGGCACCAAATAAACTCTGGTTGGAAACCTCCACGTGCTGTTTATTTCTCATTTTCTAGCAGATTCCGGCTGTCACTACGCAGGGAACCTGGGCAGTAGCCAGACACCTCTCATGTGCGCTGTGAAACCCTCACAGAGTCCCCCAAGTCTCAGAGGAAGGTGACAACTCCACGGGGCAGGTGTTCCAACATGCAGGCTCATGCCTACTGCAAAACTGAGGGGCTTTGAGTTCAGTAATTCCCTAGAAGGACCCAGCAAAGCCATCCGATTTACAGTTCACGACAGCAAACGAACACCGGCTGCAGTTACCAAGGCGCGATCAGGCGCAGAGCTAGCAGTGACATCACACCAACAGCACTTAATTCTCCGAGCAACGATGTGTGACCACACTCGGGAGTAGTGCCAGCCAGGCTTAGCTTCCCCAAGCCTTTGTGGAGCTCGGTCCCAGGGCTGGGATTGCCCCCACACAGCTGCCTAGCACGACTGCCCGTAGGGTACAGGTAAACAAAGGCACTCTTAGCAGGCAGGGCCTTAAAGGGGACAGCAAAGGCCAGGCCTTTCGCTGCACACCTGTACATCAGCCATACCGAGACTCTGAAATACTGTCGTAAGTGTTACTCTGGAAGCTTTGTAACTTCTGTGTCTCTGTCACACATTAAAGTTCAAAGGAAAGGGTGGTAGGTCCCTGTCCTAAGCCAGGACAGGCATGGTGTGGGGCAGGGGGAGGAAGGCAGAGCGCTGGTCTTGGCCCAGCCTGGGACCGGGGACGCCGTGGGAGCCCAGGGAGGCAGGGCCCAGGACGAGCATCCTCCCCCCCTCCCACACCACGCCTGAAGCTGCCAGCCAGTAAAGCGCAGTTACTGTCATCACCACTCGGCAAGGTCCCCTCCCACGCTGTCCTGGCTGTCGGGCGCCCTGCAGCCCCTGCTCCCGGGGCAGGTGTGCCCTGGCGCCTGGTGTCCTGCCCCTTCCTTGCCGGCTTTGACGCCAGCCACTCGGGCTCACGCTAGCCCAGCAGAATGTCCCGGCACCAGCTCTCAGAGCCTCTGTTTTCTCAACTGCAAAGTGGGGAGAAGACCCCTCTTTTGAAGGACCGGGGGCTCCATGCCGGCTCCTGCTGGCACAGTCAGCAGCCGTGAGAGCTGCCCCGCTCTGCTACAGCCGGTGCCCTTCCAATCAGCTCAGCATTTTTTTTTTTCAGACAACGTCTCCTTTTGTCACCCTGGGTAGAAAGCAGTGGTGTCATCCTAGCTCGCCTCAAACTCCGCGGCTCAAGCGATCCTCCCGCCCCGGCCTCCCAGAGTGCTAGCGTGACAGGTGTGAGCCACCGCGCCCGGCCAGCCCAGCTATTTTAAGAACGACATTCTCAGGGGGCTGAGGCGCTTTGGGGTTCAACCAAGGAACCTCCGTTTAGCTGAGCGTGTTACGCCCCTTCCACACACCACACCCGCCTGTCCGGGCTCTGCCCACTTGGTGGCATCTCTGCTCATCGCAGCCCACGAGCACCTGGAGCCTTTGGTGCTCCCTCCGAGCCGGAGTGGGTGGGAATGGGTGCAGAGAACAAACAGATCGCAACCCTACAAGGGGTGAGAGCATCCACTTAATGCTCACACTCCAGAGCAAAACACTTGGTGGGCACCACCTCCCTCAGTGCTCGCTGTGCGGCCCTGGGCTCAGCAGATGGGGAAGTGGAGGCACAGAGAGGGTAAGTAACTCACCAGGGGTCACACAGCAAGTAAGTGCTTCACATGAGGTTCAAAATCCAGAGCCACGTGCCCCAGTCCTGCGCCCAGCCACCGTGCTGCTCACGGGGAGGCATCGTGAGCTTCCTCAAACAGTTACAGGCAGGATCACCACGTGACCCAGCAATTCCACTGCCGGGGTGATACTGTACCCCATAGAACTGAAAACGGCATTCCGACAAGCAGCTCTCCACAGCATTCACAGCAGCACTACTCACTGTGGCCAAAGGCGGGAACGACCCACATACCCAACAGCCAGGGCACAGGGAAACAAAACGTGGCCCACGTGGCCCGTCCATACCACGGAACAGATGAGCACTTGCCAGGGTGGGGGCAAGGTTTCCTTTGGGGTGACGGGAATGGTTGGAACGAGGCAGAGGTGATGCCATGACATCGAGACTACACTAAACGCCACTGAAGTGTGTCCCTGAAAATGGTTACTTTTAAGTTCTACGAATTTCAGCTCAATGTTTAAGAATTCCAATCAACTCACTTGTGGAAGCCGTTCACCGCCTGCGTTCCCAGCCAGTAGAGCCACGTCCTGGCTGGGCCCCACGCAAACCCACACCGACCCTGGGAGTGTGCAGAGGCTGCCCCGTGAAGGAGGCGGGCAGCCCCCCGGGGCGCTCAGGGCCAGCAGCACCCGGCTGGGACCCCTGGACCAATAGAAAGGGGCCTCCCCAGCACCCCGGAGCCCCTGCAGCACTCAGTGCGGGGACCCAGGTCATTTGCACTACTAAGTGTCACTTGGCCACGTTTGAAGCAGGTACTTGAGACAGGTCCCTGCACTCACGCACAGCTGTCACCCTTGACTGGGCGCTCGTGACGGGCCCGGCTCCGAGCCGCAGGTCCCCCTCCGGGCTCTCTGCAGAGAGAGGGGCCGGCTGCAGCTTCGTCTTGGAGGAGGACGAGACCCAGGGCGGGAGAAAGGATGCTGAGACAGAACAGCTCGGAGGCGGGTGGTTCCTGGGTCACCCCCTACCCTCTGAGGACGAGGACTGTTCAGAGACAGCCAGCTGTCCTGAGGCCGCACAGCCGGTAAGCGGCAGGCAGAGATCAGACCCGGAACCCACGCAGGAAGCCTGCACGGCACCACCTTGCTCTTGCGGACACCAGCCCGGCACCAGCCACCGGCAACCCCGGAGGGAGCCTTGGGTATCTGAGGGGGACACCAGGCCACTCACACCTTCCTCCATTAGGTCAGACGGCAGAGGGTGGCATCCCAGCCTCCGCTTCTCTGGCCGCGTGAGTTCATGTCCTTACGTGACTAGCTGCAAGTTAACCCTCATAATGCAAGGACCACGTCTGTACGTGTCACAGAAGAGAGATAGAGACCTCTGTCCCCACCCCCACCCTTGCCTCCTCTTTGCATGGGGAGCTGGTCCTTTTTGCTCCTGGCATGCTTTCCTGTTTTAGGTAAGCAGCCCTCGCATCCTCATGTTTCCCCTTTTCCCTCGCCTGCCAGGAAGCTCAGGTACTCGTACCAGTATCAACTTAGGTTTGCTGGAAATAAAGCAACCGTTGCTTCTGTCCCTCCACTGTGGGAGGGGCACCCCACCCCAGCAGCTACTGCAAATACACTGCCACCTTCAATCCTCACAGCAAGTCTACATCACATGCAACAGACCTGCTCTATCTTTGGGTCCGATAGGGAAATGGGTTCTTAGGAAAGGTTCATCAGCCGCCCAAGGCTTTGAGATAGCAAATGGCAGAGCCAGTGTTCAAAACCAACACAGTCCAACTCCAAAGCCAGTCCACACATAGCCCCCTCTTCACGACCCCCCCACACCACCCTTTGATATTCTAGGTCTCCCCATAAATGGCCCTGTCCCAGCCTTTCTGGCCAGGCCCTCAAAGCCACTTAGGAAGCAGACGGGTATAAATGACAAACGAGTGACCGTCCAGCCTCACTGCCCCTCCAGGTGACACATACCCACTAGAGCACCCTGCCTGGCACGAGTCCTGGTTCCCGGGCCCTTGCCCAAGAGGACGCCCTGGTACCTGAAGGTCAGGTGTGGCGGGGCTGGTCAGAGGGGACTCAGACAAGGGTCCTGGGTCCCCTCAGAGGCTCAGAGTCTGCACCTGCAGCCACACTGCCCCTCCCAGTGGCCAGGGTACAGGCTGGCAGCGGGTCCCACCCTGCCCCAGCGCCCCGGCCCCTCTCCAGCCTGGTGCAGAGTGGAAAGGAATGGACCATGGAACCGAACCCCAGATCGTTTCTAATCCCGGCTCTGTGCCTCACGGGACAGGCGGCCTTCACTTTTCCGAGCATCAGTGGCTTCACTTGTAAAATGGGCACATCTAAAACATTACGCCAAGTCACAGAGCCAGACACAAAGTCCTGGTCACAGCGAACACCCTGAGCGAGCGAACCCACAGAGAGCAGACTTGAACTCAGGGCCCCCGGGCCAGAGGGAGGAAGGGGGAGGGACCGATAACAGGTGCTGGGTTTCTTTATGGGGTGATGAGAACGTTCTGGAATTACTGGTGGTGGCTGCACTCTGTGACTATGCTCAAAACCACTGAATTGCATATTTTAAAGGGGTGAATTTTTATATTTTAACTCCATTTTTTAAACTCGTGCATCTGGACAGGCCGGAAAAAAACACCCAAAACATAGGTCTGTCACCACCAACCTGCTGCCTAGCCCCAGGAAGGTGTCCTCGAATGTCATCCCTCCCTGCCTGGGCTCTGGCACTGCTGGCTTCTAGGAGGATGGCCCAAGACAGAGGATATCAAATTCAGCCACACCCAGAACGTTCCCTGGGCCCCATGCAGGGTGAGTGCCAGCTCAGCTGGGTCCCTGCCTGCCATCCCCTCCCTCCCCCGGGCCCTGCGGCAGACCCTGCGTCCCCTCTCACCCTCCTTACCCGACACTCAGGTGGGCTCAGGTGGGAACCACAGGGTCACTTGCCTCCCAGGCTCTTTGGGTCCAGCTAGTGGCAGGGTTAGGGGACTCTCCTTGGGCTCACCCACCGCCAGCCCACTGGAGCGAGGACCGAACACGTGGCTGTGTGACCTGCCCTGGACACACCCCTCCATGGGCACCTCGTGGTGAGGGTGGGATTTGGGCATTTCCCACGCCCCAGCCGTCCCCAATGGACGCCTCCTTAAGGTGTCCTCCTGGGCTCATTTGCTGTGCACGGCCCTCGCCCACACTCTGTGACCCTGACACCCCCAAAGCAGAGTTCTCTGGGGCTCCGCCCCTGCCTCCCTTTTATGGGTGACTCGTAGCCCCTAGAAAGACTTGCGAAGTTGAGCCCCAGGACCTGAGCACGTGCCCTTGTTTGGAACTGCGTCTGTGCAGGTCTTGACCGAGTGATGACAGAGAGAGGCATACAGGCTAGGATGAGACTGCACTTTGTTTTTTTTGGGACAGAGTCTCACTCTGTTGCCCAGGCTAGAGCGAGTGCTATGGAGTCAGCCTACCTCACAGCAACCTCAAACTCCTGGGCTCAAGCGATCCTCCTGCCTCAGCCTCATCAAGTAGCTGGGACTACAGGCATGCGCCACCATGCCTGGCTAATTTTTTTCTCTATATATTAATTGGCCAGTTAATTTCTTTCTATTTATAGCAGAGACGGGGACTCGCTCTTGCTCAGGCTGCTTTGGAACTCCTGACCTGGAGCGATCCTCCCATCTCGGCCTCCCAGAGTGCTAGGATGACAGGCGTGAGCCACCTCGCCCGGCCGAGACCTCGCTGAATTGGGGGGCTCATTTCACAGCCGGCATCCGCATAAGAGGGAAATCTGGGCACAGACACACATGGGGAGGGGGGATGGTCACGTGAAGACAGAAGCAGAGACCGGAGGGACGCGGCCACCAGCCAAGGGCACCAAGGGTATCCGGCAGCCGCCAGGGCCAGTGGGGGGCAGGAAGGGATCCTCCGCTCCCTCCAGCTGTCAGAGGGGCCACGGCCTGTCAACGCCTTGATGGCTGCAGGCTTCTGGCCTCCGGAACGGCGGGGCGACACGTTTCTGTTGTACGAAGCCACCTGTTTGGGGGAACGTGTAACAGTGGCCGCAGGACCCGATACTGTCCCTTCCGCACATTTGCAAAAGAAACCCTCTGAGCCAGCAGCCGGAGACGGCGGGAGGCGTCGTTCCTCCGGCATCTTCAGGATGGAAAGCAATCGCGGGTCCCCTCCTGCCTGGCGAGGACGCCCATCAGAGCCGCCCAGAGAGCGCAGCCGCCGTGCTCTGGCCGAAGATGAAGGTGCCGAGCAGCACGCAGAGCGCGCCCCAGGCCTCCAGGCAGCACCTGCCGAGCCAACAGCCCGAGTCAGCCCGCTGCTCTGCGGGTTCGTGCAGAGGCAGCAAGCGCGCGTCCTAATCTCATCCTTGGAAGCCCCCTGGGTCACCAATTTGGAAAATAATCAGACTTTTCCTGTACCGGGCGGTTTTCAAAAGCCCTCTCCCCTGACCTGCCATTTCACAGCCTCGTTCTGACCCAACAACGTTTTGTCAAAGAGAAAGAAACGGCGGGAGGGAGATGCTAGTTCCAGCATCCCTGCCTCCCTGCTCCTTGGGGTCCGGCGAGACCCCCCCCCCAAAGTAGAGGAGGAGACGGCAGCTCTGGGCACCCAACACGGGCGGCGGAAGCTGGTGGACGAGGACGGAAGAAGGAAAGGTGACTGGGGTTGGTGGCCACCAGGGCCACATGTGTGAGCTTCCTGATGTCACCAGAGACGGCACAACACTCCCGAGGACGCAGGGCCGTCCACTGGGGCCAGGGGATCGTCGCCAGGGAAGGAGCGTTTCCAGCCGAGCAGCACCTCAGCCTCAGAGCCACAAACATCCTTGATCTCAGGGGACACGAGGCAACCAGCGTGCCCCTGGGCCGCGCTCCCCGGCAGCCTGCATGGATCAGGAGGACTGACGGGGTTTTAGAAAGGAAAACATCCGGGAAGCTCGAGCTTGGATCAAGGGACAAAGCAGGAAGACTCTGAAGAGTGCTCCAGGGCAAGAGCCGCCTGCGGGGCTGCCAGACTTTTGGGGAGCCGGCTCTAAGCGCAAGTTAGGTTTAGGGACATCCAGAAAAACCGCCCCTGCTCCAGCAGGGCACCACGCCCAGCCCGCACCTGTCGACTAGGCAATCCCGGACACGACGGGCTGGGGGACCGGGCTGTCCGCGGCAAAGGCCTGCAGCTGGGACCCGAGTCCACGCTGCTGTCACCTACGCGCATCTGTCGAGGGCCGAGTGGCGGCCCCCAAAACCCACGTTCACCTGGAACCGTGAGCTTATTTGGAAACCGGACCTTTGCAGATGTAGTTCAGTAAAAGGGCTTTAGAGGTGCTGGTCACCTGGGATTTGGCGGAGGCACCCTACACCCGGGGACCGGCTGGCAGAGGGAGATCTGAGACGCCACCAGGGGAGGGCAGAGTGAGACGCGGGCGGAGCCTGGAGTGGTGTGGCCACAGCCAGGGAGCATGTGCAGCCCTAGGAAGCTGGAAAGGCCTTCAGAGAGCTGGGCCCAGCCAGCGTCTTAACTGCAGACTTCCGGCCTCAGAACAGTGAGAAAATACATTTCGGCTGCTTTAACCCCTCTCCAGCCTCCTAGACATTGTGGTCACTTGTTACAGTGGCCCTAGAAAACCGATACAGCATCTCTTTAGCCCCCCGGCCTCAGTGGTCACATCTGTAGCATGGGGATAAGAGTCACAGGGACCCTCGGGGGCCCCGGGGGCTTGCTGAGGTATGGGACAACATTGGCGCAGGCTTTCTCCTTTTCTGTGGGGTCAGACAGAGGCGCTCAGTGACAAATGACGAGGTCTCCATCACGCCCAACGCACGGGCCGGCCCAGGGGAGGCGGCGCTCTGATAAACGTTGGCCAAGTAAGAGGAGGATCCAAATTCTCCCGCCCCACCAGCGGCGTGTGCCAGGGAGCGGGGTGAGCCTGGGCCTCGGGTCCCGAGAGCCGGGGTGGAGGCCAGCTCCGTCCTCGCCATGGAGGGGCCTGGCGCAGAGGAGCCACCCAATAAGGACCTGCCGCCGTGACGACGGGACACAGGACATCCCGGCATCCGGCCTGCCAGGGGGCCTCTGTTTCTCAGGACCAGCCTGCACCCCGATCCTGCCTGGGTCCGAGCCAGGTGGCAAGGGGGCTGGGGACGCGCCACCGGGGCCTCCAGAGGCCGAGAAGACCCCGCAGCCACGTGAAGTCCCAACCACTGACCCTTGGAGTGGAAGGGAAGGCCCTCGCAGGGCCGGTGACACCGGCCTGGGCTCCTGTCCTGGCTCAGACGCCTCGCACGGTGGGACAAGACCCCTCCCCGGGGCCTGCGGGTTTCTCCTGTACAGGAGGAGGAGGACAGGCAACAGGATGTCCTCCACGGTCCCCTGGAGCACCCCCACTCCGGCCCCTGGGCACGCCCGGGTTGACACCCCCATCTCGGGGACACTTACTTGGCTCTCGGTCCCACGGGCTCGACGCCCATTGCGCAGATGAGGCACAAACCTGCAAAGGACACACAGGGTCACCCCTGGCTCTTCCTCACGGAGCCCAAAAGCAACGAGAGCCCCGGAGAGCCGTCCCCAGGGACCGGGAGGGCAGCAAGGATCTGCCCAAAGGCGGGCGGCCCCGCAGGCTCCCTCCCCCCGGAGAGGCAGTGCGGGGCGCGGAGTAAGACTCTAGAGTTGCAAAGACGGGGGCTGGCGTCGACACCCCCTACCACCTGGCCAGAGGGGTGGCAGCAATGTGGCCTCCCAGCCTCAGCCTCCGGGCAGCCAGGGACTGTGAGGAGAGGGCAAGGATCGGAGCCCCACGGCGGGAAAAGCTCAGCAAGTAGCAGCTGCCACTGTGTCAGTTTCCTCTCTTTCCCCCCTTTTTAAAAACGGTTCACACCTATAATCCTAGCTCTCTCCTCGGGAGGCCCAGGCAGGAGGATCGCTCAAGGTCAAGAGTCCGAGACCAGCCTGAGCAAGAGCGAGACCCTGTCTCTACTAAAAATAGAAAGAAATTAATTGGCCAACTAATATATATATAGAAAAAATTAGCCGGGCATGGTGGCGCATGCCTGTAGTCCCAGCTGCTCGGGAGGCTCAGGCAGGAGGATCGCCTGAGCACAGGAGTTTGAGGTTGCTGTGGGCTAGGCTGACACCACGGCACTCTAGCTGGGGCAACAGAGTGAGACTGTCTCAAAAAATAATAATAATGGTTCAGAGGGGGTTTGAAGCCAGGCAGACCTGCCTCAAGCGCCCCCAGATTCCCGTCTGGTCCCAAACCCGTCCTTGCCGGGCTTTCCAGCGCAGGATGCGGCTGGAGCTAAAAGGCACCGCCGGGACACGGCCCCGGACTGGATGCAGCAGCCAGACCCGGCCCGGGAGAGGAACCGTGTGCCACGCCCTCACCTCACCGGGGAAGCCCCCAGAGCCAGGGCAGAGTGGGGGGCCGCCCAGCCCCTCCCCACCTCCGCCCCTACTCCCATTGGAGCCCCGTCCTATAGGCGGGTCAGACGCTCTAGTCCCCACATCAAGGCCAGCCCCGATCCCTAACTCACCCACCCAGAGCCCGCCAATCACACCACATGCGAGTCAGTCTCCCCAGTAACCGAAGTTTCTCTGTGCTCCCCAATCCCTCCACCATGTGCAAGGCTGCCGAGGAAGCTGTCGCAGCCCCGAGTCAGGTTTCATCGCCCCGTCTGAGTTCGGGGGAAACCGAACTCTAAGTGCCCTTCCTGTACATCTCCCCGCCGGGCACCCACTTCTCACCTGTCTGCTACGGGGCAGGGTAGGGGTGTCGGGACACCTGGCTAAGAGTCCCCAAGTTCAAGGTCTGTCGGACGTGGGTGCACCCACAGCAGAATCGCAGGTCCATGCGCGGCACACACTGACGGAAGCCGCCGTGTGCTGCGCGCCCACTGTGTGCCAAGAGCCTACTGTGTGCCAGGCACCCACCGTGCGTGCAGCCCGGAACGCCTCACCCCTGGGGGCCTGGGCACCCGCGGGTCCCTGCAATGCTCCTCCGGCCTCAGCCACACGGCTTCCCGTCCGGGCTAAGGCCAGCTGTTGCCATGAGAACTTCCCGCGCTGCTCAGTCACAGCGGGAAGGTAGCGTGTGTCACCAGCCGTGGGGAGTTTGCCCCCAGCTCCTGGGGGCACAGGATGGGAGGGGGCTTCCCAGTGTGCGTTTTGCATCTTAGGCCGTGTGATTTTCACACACTCAATTTGTTTTTTTTAATAAAACAAAATCCTGCAGCTGAAGGCAAAGCTGTAGGGGGTCGAAGTGCGGCGTTGACCCCCAGCCCCACTACACACTAACTGTGCCCCCTGGGAGGTTCTGGGCCTCAGTCTGCTCATCTGTGCAATGGGATGGCAAAGGTACACCTGGCAGGAGCTCTAATCTTACCCACGTGGGGCTCCCACCTTCCAGAACCTCGACCTCCAGCGCAGGGGTCCCCACACGAGTGAGAGGGGTGGGGGGAGCAGGCAGGAAGCCTGGAAGGCGGGCGACTCACCTGGGAAGATGAAGATGAAGAAGGAGCTGAGGCCACCGGTGATCCCGACGATCTCGCTGAGGTCGGGCACAAACAGGGCCGAGGCGAGCGTCGCGCTGACCCACAGCACGGTCAGCGGCATCCGGACCCACGGCCCCGAGGGGTCAGCCAGCGCCCTGGGCCACCACGCCCCCCGGCAGCTCCTCCTCCACAAGTCCTGCATCACCGACCTGGAGGCCACGCCCACCACACGCACCTGTGCCTGCATGCACCTGCTGGCACCGGGCACCCCCATCCTGCCCGAATCCCCCACCCCCAGCAGGGCTCCTGCTCCGCACCCACGTCCCCACCCCCCGGGGACCCTGCCAACCTCAGGGTCTCTGCCACCAGCAGGCAGCCAAAGGGGCACAGGCTCGAGCAACGCTCTGAGTGACTTTGGGGAAAGAACTGAAATCCTCTGTGCCCATTGTCTCCTCTATGCAAGGCAGATGACGCAGAGTCCCGTGACGTGCGGCAACACACGCCCGGCACACGCTGACTCACGACACAGGTCTGTGAGCCCGGCCTCACCTCCCCAGGAAGAGCACGATGGGGTAGACAGTCACGACGGACACGGCGAAGAGGACCCGAGCGACGACAATGACCACGTCATCGCCAGGGTAGGACATCAAGACGTCAGCAGAGACTTCCGTCCCGAAGGTCAGGAAGCCGTAAGCCCCTGGAGGTGGGGGACGGAGGCCAGGGGACGAAGATTAGAAAAATGCCAACAGAGGTACAGGCTCCCCACTGAAAGGTTCTCCTGGGGAGCTAGCACTCTGGGAGGCCGAGGCGGGCGGATCACTAAAGGTCCCGAGTTCGAAACCAGCCTGAGCAAGAGCGAGAACCCATCTCTACTAAAAATAGAAAGAAATTAATTGACCACCTAAAATATATATATACACACAAAAAATTAGCCGGGCATGGTGGCGCATGCCTGTAGTCCCAGCTACCTGGGAGGCTGAGGCAGTAGGATCGCTTGAGCCCAGGAGTTTGAGGTTGCTGTGAGTTAGGCTGACGCCGCGGCACTCACTTTAGCCTGGGCAACAAAGTGAGACTCTGTCTCAAATAAAAAAAAAAAAAAAAGAAGGTTCTGGAAGGGTTATCCAAAGACTTTCCCTGTCCTAAGTAGACACGTGACACTGTCCCATCAACTCAAAACTCCTGCAGACAAATCTGTCACTCCTTCCAAGTCGCTCGCAGGGCTGGCGCGAGGAGCCTGTTCACGGAGCGGGTGCTGACGGGAAGCAAGAGCCCTTCGAAAACCGCAAACTGGCCTCCCGTGCCCTACCCACCTCACTCCAGCAATCGTCTGGCCGGGCACCCATTTTCCAGGTGGGGAAAACCAAGTCCCAAGGTGTCAACGATGGCCCAGCATCACAGAGCTAGTTATGGCAGAACCAGGACCAGAGTGCCACTCCCCTCTCCCTGACACGATGCTGTCTCTGTCACCCCTTTGTCCTGAGACTCCCACCTCTGGCCCTGTAGGCTTCTCTCTGGGCCCTTCTAAGAGGTCCCAGGACCTGGTACTCGGGCCGTCTGGAGGTGACACGACATCATCGAGTCACGGCCCTCCGACCCCAGGGCTGCAGACCGGTGGGACCACCCCTGCTAGGGACGGTCACCCAGCAAGCGTCTTGGGTTCACAGCGTCTTAGTCCGTTTTCTGTTGCTTACAACAGAATACTTGAAACTGGGTAATTTACAAAGACAAGGAATTTATCTTTTGACGGTTCTGGAGGCTGAGAAGTCCGAGGTCAAGGGGCCGCACCTGGCGGGGGTGGTGCCGGGTGTCGCACGGCAACGGCGCCGAGCATGTTCAGATCTCTCTTCCCCGCTCTATAAAGCCACCAGCCCCATGTCCATAACCCATTAACCCATTCATCCACAAATGGATTAATCCATTTATGAGGGCAGAGGCCCCATGACCCAATCCTCTCTTATAAGCCCCACGTCTCAATACCGCCACACCGGGGGTTAAGTTTTGACACGAGTTTTGAAGGGGACAGATATTCAAACCACAGCACACAGGAGTCCGAGGCTGCCGGACAGATTCGCCGCAGACCAGGGGCTTCTTGAATCAGAACCCCGACAGTGGCTAAAAAGGAGTAGACCAGAGTAGCCGGCCAGAAGCCAGCCATGCCCGAGACCTGGGTCTGAGCGTTGGATGTGCTGTGTGACCTTGGGCATGCCACAGCCCCTCTCTGAGCCACACATTCATCACCCGTGAAGACTCTCTGCCTACCACACAGAGTCGTGAGCCCCTAAATCATGTCCTCGAGCGTTTTATAAACCACTGCGCCCAGATGTGAAGCTACACGACCATCACTCCTGCTGTCGGTTGAACAGCGTGGGTGGAGGGTGGTGCGGGGTATAAGGGCGGGGGCTTTGGGGACAGCCAGGCCACAGTTCGGGTCCCAGCTTTGTGTGTCTAGTTAAGACCTTGGGCAAGCCCCAGAAGCCCTCGGAGCCTCGGTTTCCTTGTCTGTGAAATGGGTTTTTTTCTGCAGGGAGCTAAGGATCATTCGCGTAAAGGTGCTCAAATCACTCAGCATCGCGCCCAGCACGCGGTAGGTAAGCTCTCTAGAAACAGCCGTCATTGTTCCCATTTCTACGGCCACCCCCCACCCACCCGCGGGCGCCCCAGGAGGCCTTACCGGTGAGCGAGTAGATGAGGCAGCAGGCCAGCAGGGACAGCGTGGACACCAGCGCCCAGCGGGACAGGCTGCGGGGGCGCGTGCTGCAGTAGACGGAGACGGCGGCCTCGTGGCACTGGAAGACAGGGCCTGGCTCAGCGGGGTGCAGGCCGGCTACGCCGAGACTTACCTGGGACAGCTTCAAAAGATGGGAACCGCCCCACGTGGCCACCAAGAGTGGGAGGCACGAGTAAATCGCAGGGTGCTGCCGTGTGGAATATGACGCAGCTCTGAAAAAGCACAAAGACACCGCGAATCCCAACTCGGAAGCAGCTTGCAGGTGCACGGTCAAGCAAAAGAAGTTAGTTGGGAGAGACCGCTTCCACTGATGTGAAGCTCAAGTCCAAAGACAGACAGATCTAGACCAGGGTTTCTCAGCTCCGTGCTGCTGACTGTGGGGTGGGAGGAGCCCGGGGTGGGAGGAGCCCGGGGTGGGGGGAGCCCGGGATGGGAGGAGCCCGGGGTGGGAGGAGCCCGGGGTGGGAGGAGCCCGGGGTGGGAGGAGCCCGGGGTGGGAGGAGCCCGGGGTGGGAGGAGCCCGGGGTGGGAGGAGCCCGGGGTGGGGCCACCCCGTGCAGGGTGGCCTGCAGCATCCTCCCCCCACACCTTTGCCCGTGCTGTTCCCTCTGGCTGGGGTGCTCTCCTACTCCCGCCTAGCCACAACACCCAAACTGTCTCCAGACACGGCCAAGCGTCCCCCGGGGGCTCAAGCACCAGTGAAGAACCAGCTCTGCGGTGACAGAAGGCAGAGTGGTGGCTTGGGTGGGGGCAGGAAAGGTCACGAGGCTGTTTCCAAGTCAGGGAGTGACCACATCACACGGGAACACATGCACTCACGCCCCACGTGTTTACGTGCAACGTGCCCTATAGCGGTAAGAATTTTAAACGTAAGACGCAGGCAGCCAGCGCCAGCAGCACACCTGCGACACAGATTCATCTGTCTGGTCCCAGGCACTGGCGTTTTACCAGCAGCCCAGGGGACGCAGAGCCAGGCTGAAAGGTACCGCCGTGCCCAGACACACCTATGGGTGCTGGGCTCTTCCCAGGCTCCCGGGACACGGCTCCCACCAACACGGCCACACGCGCACTCCTGGCCAAAACCGAACCTGCTGGTGCCCCCTGCCCTGCAGGCTCCCCGCCCACTGGGCTCACACATCGCAGGTCTCTGCTCGCTGCCTCAGGGCCTTTGCCCGTGCTGTTCCCTCTGGCTGGGGTGCTCTCCTAGCCCGGCCAGCTCCTACCCGTCCTCCAGGACTCTTCCTGGCCAGGCCAATTTCCCCTCGTGTGATACCGCATATCCCCCCGTGAGCAGGTGTGGGTGTGTCTGTTCCGCATGCATCAGCCACACAACGGCAAGGACCACACCTGCCTTACTCAGGGCTCCCAGTGCGGGCCAGGCGCAGAGCCCGGCACACAGTTCCAAGAACGCTGAGGGTCACCCACCCAGCCATCCCGCGGCCGCCTGCACCCACCCCCAGCTCTGGGCACTCAAATCTCACCAGTCCCATTCGGTGTACGCCAGAGAGGCCAGGTAAACAAGTCCCCTACCCACGAAGCACATGCTCTGAGGGTCGGGTGGCCCTCCTGCCTCGTCCTTGCTGCGTCCAGCCCAGGCGGGCTCGCACCTCCCTGACCCACTGGCCTGAGGCTTCGCTGGCCCAGGGAGCCCCCGGCTGCAGGCGAACCCAGCCAGGCGGTGGGGCCCAACGCCCCAGAGGCCCCCCAGGCCAGGGCGAACAGAGCCCTGCGGGTGAAGACCCCACTTCCACACTCCCGCAGCGCTGCCGGGGTGTGCCCCACACCCTGCTCGGGGCCCAGGGGACCTGGCACCTTAGCACCCGCAACGGTGCCCTCGGCAGCACCCCTTCCCTGCTCCTGGACTGACGCCGGCAGCCCGGCCCTGTCGCAGGCTCTGCCTCCTGGGGACTAGGGGAAGGGAGCCCTCCCTTCGTCCTGTTTCTCTGCGACTCCCGAGTTGGGTTTCCGCTGGTTTTTACAAGGGGAAACAGAGCAGGGCCCCAAGGGCGGGGCACCTAGGAGACAGTGGCAGTGGCGTGCAGGCTCTCTCGTCACCCGGTGATGGGAAGAGAACAATCCCCAAAAAGCGTGGGCGACTAAAGCGTCCATGGAAGGACAAACAATTCACGGGACATAGCGTGTCCACTCAGTGGAACACCACTCAGCCGTCACAAGGAATGGCGTGCCGGGACACACTACGACACGGATGGGCTCCTATGGTGTCCACAGAGATGGAAGCAGACGCGTGGCCACTGGGCTGGGAGTGGAGAACGGGAGTGGCTGCTGCCGGGGAGGGTGTGTTGGGGGCAAAGGCTCTGACTGTGCCTGCGGTGACGGCTGCACAAGTCTGCATACACAACAAAGCATCGTGGCACACCTCGGAGGGGCGAATTGGATGGGAGGTGGATTCCATCTCCATTTAAAAGCCAGAACCAGAAGCACCCCCCCTAGCCCCCGTGAGGACACACGGGGCAGGAGTGGACCCCCCCACCCCCGCTCCTCCAAGGCCCCTCTCACTGGGGCCACTGCACAGGCTGGGGGCTGCCCCATCACCAAACATGCCTGTGTTTGGGGGAGGGTGGCTTCCTGATGACAGCAGGTGACCCTCTCCTTCCTCGAAGCCCCTCCAGTCTTGCTCCGTTTCATGCCACCTTCATCTATATGCCCCCCCTGCCCCAGACCCCCAAGTGTCCCAGAGCCAGGTCTGGCAGCCCCTGCCAGTCACCCCCGCTCCGGCCTGCGCCCCCGCCCACACCACGGATCCCGTCCCTCCCAGCGCATCCTCCCAGCGCATCATCACCGCGGCCTCGGCATCCCGTGTCCCTGGAAACCGCAGCCGGTTGCTAGGAGAGTCGCCAAGGCTGCGGGAGGCGAAGGTGAGGGCACCCCGGCCCCCGCGGGCATCTGGGAAGCGGCCCCGGGGCGAGTCTGCCGCAGCAGATGGTGCTTGGGCAGAGGGAGGGACCGCTCAACTCGATCCAGAAAGACAGCTGACAGCAAAATCAGCTCCTCGGATCTTTCAAAATATTGGGCGTGCAGGCGGCGACGTGAGAAACCGTGCAAGCCGCCTGCTCAGCCGTTGGCAGGGGAGAGGAATGGAAACGGTTCAGGGTTTTTTTCCTTCTCAAAAGGCTTCTCAGAGAACACACAAGGAGAGCCAGAGCAGGAGCAGCTGGCTGTTGAAGGGGCACGGGAAGAGAACGACTCCTGGGCTGCAGAGCTGGGACGCTGTTGTGAATCCTGGACTAATGTCCCCGGGGACTTGATCTTACTTGGTGGCCCTTTTGTTGGTGCTGGTGGTGGTGGCAGTGGGTGGCTTTTTTTGGGTTTTTTTTTTTTTTTTTTTTTAAGAAGTAGAGGCAAATAGTTTTTAAAATAAGCAACAAACGACAGAACCGTGTCCGCTGCCACCTGTGCTGGGAGAGCCGGGACGCAGGGAGCTGGGCCCAGGCACTCTGTCTCCCCTCCCTGCCTGTGTGTGACACCTGCCACACCGAGCCTCTGCAGGTCCCCAAAGGTCCCTGGGACCTTCCCCCCTTGTCGGTTCGCCCGTGCTGTCCTCTCAACCTGGCACACCCTCCCCCCGGCTCCTGGCCACCTCCCATGTGTCCTTCGAGGCCCCCAGGTGCCACCACCTTTGCCGGCACCTCTGAACCTGCCCTTCCGCTGCATTCCACGTGCAGAGCCCCATCCCCACCCTTGTGACAGTCTAGTCACAATTCCGCATATCCTGTCCCTGTCCCCACCCCCTGCCACTCAGCCCCCTCCAGGCAGTAAGCCTGGCGAGGCAGGGGCTGTCCCTTCCAAGGCACCGGGACAAAATCCACCCACGTAACAGTGTTCTGCAGGGCCAAGGGGGCAGCTCCAAGTCCCCAGGCATGGTGACAGTCCTGTGGGGGACTCTGCAGAGGAGGGGACACAGCTTCCAGGATCCCCACTCTCTACCCGAGACCCCACCAGTGTAGTGGTGCTGCTGGCTGGCTAGCAGGGTGGGGGGAGGGTTGGACTCCCAAGTTTGGTGGCAATTCATGCCTCCCTGAGCCCAGGGGACACCAGTCCCGCCCCAGCCCCCCCCCCCCCCCCGTCTCCAAAACACGGTCCTCCGGCGTCACATCCCAGAACAGCCCCCAGATGTCTCCCTGACAGGGAGGCCGAGCTCTCCTGAGGGAGCAGAGAGTCACCCACAGCCTCCGAAAATGCCACAGTCTTCGGCACAGATGCTGAAGTTACCTGGAATCCGAAGCAGATGGTGGGGAAGACGCTGAATGCGGAGGTCCAGGAGGAAGGACTGGAAAATAGACAGGAACAGGTGTCTATTAAAAAATAGATGCAAAACAACCTTCAACGGGAGAGGATGCATTTCAAGTGACACCAGGAAAAGGTGCCTAGGTATGGCCGCAAGATATGTTTTTAATGACCGTGTCTGTGACTGTGTTTTTGGGGAATGGAAAAAGGATGCTTGTTAAAAGCTGCACTCTCTAAATATGTCTTTGCTGACATTTGGCAACATGACATTCTCCCCGTGGGCAGAAGGAATTCCCAGCTTCCCCCGAGGCTGCCTGTCTAAGGCGGCTCTGCACCGGTGGCGTCTGCCCGACAGATCCCCAAGAGCACACGGATGGTTTGACCCCCATCCGAGCCACCTAAGAGGACGTTGACGTGCACGGGCAAAACCTTCAGGGCAAGCTCTCTTGGGACCCCCACCTGGTCCCCAGCTTCCCTGGACAAGTTTTGTGGATATAATTAGTTAAATTAAGGTGAGGTGGTATTGGATCAGGGTAGGCTTGAATCCGGGACCGGTGGCCTTATAGGACAAGGACACAGACACACAGAACACCACGCGAAGACGGAGGCGGAGACTGCAGTGACGCATCTGCAAGCCAAGGGACTCAGAGTGCTGGTGGCCACTAGCCGCTGGGAGAGGCGGGAAGGATCCCCCCACCCGGGAGCCTTGGGAAGGAGCCTGGCCCTACCGACACTCGGATTTCAGACTTTTGGCCTCCTGAACCGAGAGGGAAATTTCTGATGTTTTCAGCCACCACGTGTGTGGTCACTGGTCCCACCAACAATAGGACATTCATGCAACCTCCTAACTCACTGCCCTTCTGTTACTGTCTCCTTTTCTTCCTCCCGGCCCAGTGCCAGGTGCCACCAGCCCAGAGCACAGACCGCAGCGCCCACGGCCTTCCATGCCTTCTGGCCCATGTCGACCACACTTCTCCCTCCAGCCCGGACCTCTCTGCCCGAGCACAGACACACGGATCCGACCAGCCGCTCAGCATCTCTCCGAGACGTCTCAATGCAGCATCTCCACCCACCCAGCAAGCTCCGGTCGCCTTGGCTCACTCACTCCCCGACTGCGACCCACCCGGAGCTCAGGCCACAGAACTCTTGGGGCCTGGTGTGAGGGGAACGTGCTGGGTCCCTCAGTGGACAAGAACTAAGGGTGTTAAGACGGCGACAGCAAAGGGTTAAACCAAGTGTGCGGCCCCGGGCAACCGCTCACGTCACTAGTCCACCAGCCGGCCCGGCCAGTAGCAAATCTGACCTCAAGAATGACCCCGCGGCGTTTGACCACTTTACTTCTCATCGCCTCCTTCAAAACCACCTGCTCCGAGACCTGGATCCTGGCAGGGCCTCCTACCTGGTCTCCGTCCCTCTGTCCTGGGCCACAAATAGCCAGAGTGACCCTCTTTAGAGCAAAGTTCTGCCGCATCCCTGCCGTGCGTGAAACACCGCAGCGTCCCCTGGCTCATCCAGAGCTAAAAGAACGTCCTCGCCGTGGCTCTGAAAGCCACCCCCTCCCCGACACCCCCAGACGCTCTCTGCCCTTGCCCGGGCTGGCCTCGCTGTGGGGCACGTCTGCAGCAGCCTGGGATGGCCTTCAGTGGTCTCTCGCCCCTCGGCCTATACCAGGTCAGCGACTGCCCACCGTCCCACAGAGGGCCGGAGCTTCCCTGCGCTTTATCGCCCCAGAGACGGGAAGAGTTGCGTGGGGTGGAGCCCGGCTCTGCCGCGCACACGGGGACGCCCCCTCTAAGGCTCCTCTGCTCCTCCCACCCCCCACCCCAGAAGCCACCGAAAGCCACCACTCCTGCAGACTCACCTCAGCGAGGGACGGGGCTCGCGGACCAGGCCCGGGGGCCGGAAGTAGTACTGCACCGTGACAACCAGGGCCAGGTAGCAGGCGGCCAAGGTGCCCAGGATGCTGCGACAGACAGGGAAGGTGTGAGAGCCTCGTGGCAGGGCGACCCAGCCCGTCAGCGCACAGATGGCGGGTCTGAGCCCCAGCCAGTGGGGCACCCGCATAGCCCCCCCAACCCCCGCCCAGGCCTCAGTCTCCCGGTCTGTACAATGGGGCTGCTCCCAGCTCCAGAGGTCAGATGCATCGAATCCCTAATGGCACCCTCGGGGACAGCAGCTATGACTTTCTTCCCACCCACGAAGGCCAGGTGGCCGCCCAGGGTTTGGCAAAGTTAGGACACCACTGGGCTCAGCCACACCGCAGAGGGGACGATGACCCCAGGCTCGGCTGCACGAGACACCAGAGCCTCACAGGGCCACAGGCGTGACGCAGGCTCTGTTTGCACCTGCCGTCTCTATGTCCCGTTTCCGAGCTGGGAAGTCTACTGTCCGTGTATGGCAAGGGAAAGGTGGGTCAAAGTCCTGTGCAGATACTGTTGCCAGGCTTTATTTTTTCAAAATATACATAAAGCCTCAGATCCCAAGATTTAAAAGAAAAAGGCGTGCATGTCTCTTGGCCTCTGTCCTTCTCTGCGCCTATGCACGCCTACACATGAGCACGAAGTCTGCAACGACAAAATAACCACCGAGAGCAGCACGTGGCGCTGTTACTGGTCATTTTCCTTCTTTGCTTGTGTTTTCTACCTCGGACACGTTACCTATGTTTTGCTGATCTCCCCTTCTGCAAACAGGAGGGCCACCCCCGCAGCTCCTCTAATCCCAGGCGGGCAGAAACCCTGGTGTCGCCAGCGCCTGCCAAAGTGGGGCCCTGGCCAGAGGTGCCGAAGCCTGCCGGCAGGTACCTGGTGTGTTTCTGGAAAGCAATCTCCCGCGGGGCGGACAGCGGCAGGACGAGCAGCACGCAGAGCAGGGGCAGGGTGAAGTGCTGGTCGGCGTACCAGGGCCGTGGGGCGGGCGGGGCGCCAGGCAGGAGAGAGTCACACACTGGCGGGGACATGGGAGGGGCTGAGCCACTGGGCACAGGACACCGCAGGGCTCCTGACCCCTGGGTGGGGCTGGACGTGGGCACTAACTCGGCCCCGAGCCCCGGGAAGGAGGACAGGCGAAACGGGGAAGGCCATGGGCCCCACGAGGGAAGGAACCCGCCACCAGAAACCATTCACTGAGTTCTCCCGCCAGCTGGGCTCTGCTCTATGGCAGGATCGGCCACCAACAAGCAGACAGAACACCTGCCCTCGAGGCGTCCTGGGAAAAGGCCCTTTTCTGTTCTGCTCAGGACTCAAAGGTGTCTGGGGGTCAACCCGGGGCCTGGAGGAGCTTTGGGGCCGCGATGCTGGGCACAGGCGGGCTGCTCCCTCCACCCTGCTGGGCTCTGCTGTTGGGGTTCAACAAACCGCCCCAGAGCCTAGTGGTTTGGAACCACCACCGTCACGGATCGCAAGGAAGAATCAGCGCGGGGTGGAGCCGGCCAATCCTGCCCCACGTGGGACCGGCTGGGGTCACGTGGGGTATCTGGCTCATGGGGGGACTGGTCTGGGGCCCTCGATGACTCCACCCCACACCCGACACCTGGTGGGGACGAGTGGGCCCTCCCTGCAGTCTAGGGGGGGGCGGGGGGAGGGGCGTCTCTCCACATGGACCCTCCAGCAGGCGAGTCCAACGTCTTCCGTGGCAGCCGGGGGATTCCAGAGACCAAGGTGGAACCCGCTGTCCTCTTAACAGCAAGGCCCAGAACTGGCATCAAGTCTCAGGGTCCAGTCCCTGCATTGGAGGGCAAGGGACACAGGCCCCACCGACCTCTCAGGGGAAGGGGCACTGAAGTATCTGGGAGCATCTTTATTCTGCCACAGTAAGACAGGTAATTTGGAGCTGATCTCTGAGGCCAGACGGGTGGGGGAGGGGAGGACAAAGGCAGATGGCTTGAGGCTGTGACCACTGCAACCACACAGGGGAGCGCCCCGCCCATCCTGCTGCAGGGGAGGCTGAGAGGTCAGAGATGGCTTGCTTGGGGTTGTTGGTATTGGCTGCGATGTAAACCCTTTTCTTCTCACACGTTCCACCAAGCCAGCCATGCAAGGAAATAATAGCCATTTCTACCAAACGGAGGAGAGCTTGTATCCAGAGGCATCTATGAGCAAGGGCAGAGCAGTGTCTGGACCAGAGACGCCAAGAGAATGCCCCAGAGGGACTCATATGTGCTGTGGGGTGTGGCAGGAGCCCTTCTTATCCTTCTGGACTGCCTGCAGCCAGGAAGCCTCAGCTCTGATACCAGACTACACCGGCTCCTTCCTAAACCCCAATTTTATAGGACATCCCCTGAGGTCCTCTGCACCACAGACATGTGTCATCTGTACCCAACTCATGCAACCACCACCCACCCAGCCTCTATTTAGCACCCTTCTCCCAGAAGCTTGGGCTCGCCTACGAAAAACACATCGTCACACACCCAACCAGAAACACGCTAGCAGTGGTCTCTCCTCCCCGGTGAGCCCACCCAGAGCTGGAGTGGCCCGTGCCCTGATCAGCATTCTAACTAGTTGGGGTGCTCAACTCCTGATCCTCAGAAGCCTTCTCAACACGGCAACACTACCCGTCCCTGGAGATGAACTGGCCACCGGCAGGGCAGGGAGTTTCTGTGCCCATCTACCCACCAAGAGGTCCAGCTACACCCACCTTGGAGCTTTTAGGTGGGACAGGGTTTCCCAAGACGTGGCAGCTTTTAATTTCAGTATCCCGCAGCCAGGGACCTTTCCGCTAACGGGTCAACAGACGGAACGAACAAATTGCAAGACGGGAGACCCCAATTTGACCCCACTGATAATTGCATTCCAATTAGAAGTCTGCACAGTCCAATTAGGAGTCTGACGCTGTCAAGATGCATACGACAGCAGGACCCATCCATATGCTGTCTATAAAGAAACGCATCTGAAAATCCCCGGCCACAGTTAGGTTCAAAATAAAAGAACGGGGAGAGCCGCACATAACACTAGTCTTATATCATTAACAGCAGAGACGGTAGATTTAATGCCAGAGATAAAGATGAAGACTTTGTAATAACGAAAGGACAGACCTAATCACAGAGCTTAAAGAAACCCAGGAAACAAAGACTGACAGAATTAAAGGGAGAAATAGGCAAAGCTGGAATCACCACTCATGACTTTAACACTCTTCTCTTAGAAATCGATAGAATAATCACTAGACCAAAAAAAAAAAAAAAAAAAGCAGTCAGGTTGCTATGGGAGATCTGAACATAACTGTCGGCCACCTTGACCTAAGGGACGTTCCCAGCAGAACACAAGTCCTTTAGGAGCACACGGGCTGCTCTCCGAGACCAAGCTCGCCCCAGACCACAGCGCAAGTCTCAGCAGACCTCAAAAGATTAAAGTCACACAGAGTATATTCTCCGACCACAACACAATTGAACAAGAAACCAAGCAGGCATGTAGAAAACTCCCAAATAACTGGAAATGCAAGCAACATCACAATTCTAAACGTTCCAGGGGTCGAAGAAGAAACCATGGCAAAAATTACCAAATATTTTGAACGGAGTGACAATTAAAATGGAGCACGGCAGAATTAGCAAGCGGCAGTGAAAGCAGCGCTTAGCGGGAAAGCCTTGGTTGGAGCTAGCCGTCAAGGTCAGGTGGGGGCTAGGAGCCTCGGCCATCCCAAAGTTGAAGGGGCTCCTACCTCCCTCCCCCCAGGGGCTTCCTGCAGTGGCTCCACAGGACATCCCAGCTGCAGCCACGCCTTTGATGCCAGGAGCCCCATCGTGCTGGTCACTATCAATTCGGAGCCTCCCTCCCCACCGCGTCAGGAGCTGGGGTGTGGGCTGGGCTTCCGCTGACCCCACAGGTCATCGGGGACACCCCAACGCCGGCGAGGGTACTCACACTTCTCCAGCTGGTCTCCGATCACCCTGAGGAAGGCCACGGAGATCATGAACAGGTTGACGAGGAAGCAGGCCTCACACAGCCTCCCGACGGCCGGGCCACACAGCCCCCTGACCACGCCCTGGTAGGTGGCCTGGCCGCTGACGGAGGCCGCGTAGCCCAGGACGACCAGGCCGCTGACCAGGAAGACCAGGGAGACCTGCGGAAGGGACCCTGAGCGGTAGCAAGCCCGCGGCCCACCTCCCCCACCTCACGAGCACCTTCCACGTGGCCTCTGCCCGCAGCCTAGGGGGCCCCTAGATTCTGACGGTGTCTCTGAGGCTGGGAATCTGGGGCCCCAGTGCCGCCACCCTGCCCCCGAAGGACAAGTGAGACATCAGAAACCCAGAGAGTTTGCATCTCTCTCCTAAAACCTCCTGGGTCACGAGCGGCAGGAAGGTGGGGTGCTTGAGACCCGCTGGGGGAACAGGCAGAGTTGGGTTCAGATTCTGACTCTGCCACTGACCTGCTGTGCAGCACGAGGCGAGCGGCAGCTCTGTTTTTCCCATCTGTGAAATGGGCACACCGCCACCCACACTGCAGGGCGCATCAGGACTGAGCAAAGCGCTCAGCGTCTGGCACGGGGTAAGTGCTCAAGAAACGGTGTTCTCCCTGCTGCAGCTTATCTTTCCAACGCTTACGAGGGAAAGACTTTCAAGCCTACAGGAGAGCTGAAAGACTCTTACAGTGAACTCCCACCGCAGACACCCACCCCCTGGGTAACATCTCGAGCCACCCGCCCACGCCTGTGAGGCCACCGATCCGTCTTAATTCCCGCATTTTGAAGTTGCCGGTATCAGCGCCCCCTACCCCAACAGTTCAGCATACCTGTCACTCATTGGGGGTGACAATTCACATATGACGAAGTACACAGACTCTCATGCATACCATTAGAGGAGGTACAAGTGCACACGTGCAACCCAAACCCCTGCACACAGAGCATGACCACACCCTAGGACGGTCCCCGGGTCCCCTCCCAGTTTCTGCCTCCATCCCCTCCCCCCAGATGAAACCACTGGTCTAAAATTCCCCCACATTCCTACGTTTCCGTATCTGGCTTCTCCCACTCAGCATGTTCGGGAGATTCACACACAGGGTGTCAGTTTATTCCGGTTCGTGCCAACAGCACGTTGTGTGAACGGACCGCGATTCGTTCCGCCCACGTCCTAACCCCTCGCACCTGTGAGCGCGGCGCGTCAGCAAGTTCCCGCAGATGTCAGTAATGAGAGTAATTAAACGAAAAGGCTCTTTGCCCACGTAATGACAGGCCTCGAGATGAGGTCATCTTGGGTCATCCAGGTGGGCCCTAAACCCAATGACAAGTGGCCTCATGGAGACAGGAGGCGGCGGCAGAGACTGGGGTGAAGAGGAAGGCCTGGGCCCCAGGAGCTGGAAGAGCCTTCGGAGGGAGCGAGGCCATGCCCACACCCCGACTTCAGACCCCTTGTCTCCAGAACTATGGAAAATGTTTTTTCAGCCCCCCTGTTGTAGGTATGTGTTACGGCAGCCACAGGAAACAGACACCGGCTCCCCTGCAATACTGCGGGGGTCCCCAGCGACTCTCGCCCAGCAGACTCCAAGCTCCATGAGGACAGGACTGTCACTCTCCTTACCATTTCGCCCCGGAGGTGTCTGGCACGTGCAGGCACTCAGCCAACAGCCGTGCTTCGGGGAACTTCAGCTCAGGAACCATCCCCGGGACCGGGTGACCCCGAGAGGGGCCCCTGTCACTCTGGGCAGCAGGACAGCAAGACACCCTGGCCCCCCTGCCAGGCCGGGCCTCTCCACAGCTCGAGGGAGGGGTGGTCCTGCTGTCATCACATGTCATCAAACCTCCCACCCCGATGAGGTCCCACTGACTGTGCCGTTCAAACACTTCCAGGCAGAGGTCACACTAAAGGGGGAGGCAGGCTCCCCCAAGTCTTCCATCATTCACGCTGAGGGCACCCGCCTACCTCACCCCCTCTCCCTGGCAGCTCTGGAGGGACAGGAATGGCGTGTGGCAGTGGGTGGGTGCCAGTGGCCAGCCTGGCTCTTCTCCTTGTGAGCAGTTTCCACTTGTCCCTGTCGGGGTCCCCTCCCCAGCCTGCGGGAGGCAGGATCTTCAAACCATCCTGTGCGAGGCAGCCGTGTCGCCCAGGAGCAAGTCTCAGGTCTACCCAGACCCTCTGGATCGTCGTGTGCATGTCAGGAAGAGGCCCGGGACATGGCCGTGCGCAGAGCTGAGGGAGCGGGGCCCACCTTCTCTGGCTCACAGCCCCTCTGGCTGCCCTCGGACTGGCCACAGACCCCCCATCATGATCCCTTTGTGGCTAGACATCCGGCTTCCTCCTCGTGGTTCTTCCAGCGGCAGCCGCGCCGGGGCGCTGCTCCGAACACGGGCGCAGAAGCCGGTGCTGGTTCCACGGGGCTGAGCCTACACGTCACCCGCTCAGAGAGCGCCTGTCACACGCCCCTGCTGGCCCTGGGGCTCCACCTCACAATGCATGTCCTGACTTCCCATCAGAGCAGAGGACAGGGACCACACCGCCCTGTCCACCCCACGCCGGGTACACAGCAGGCGCTCGGCCAGCACTGGGGCGGGTGGGTCCCCCCGGGCGCCACACGGAGTGGGGCTTGGTGGTTTCCAGAGGGACGTGCAGAGCCCTGGGGCCCACAGACGGTGGGAACTCGGCCACTGTCTCCTGGCTGCCGTAAAACGTGTGCGACATGAAGCTCATCAAAGAGCTCAATATACAACGCAGCGGCTCCCGCCAGCCCAGGGGAAGGAGTCTTAGTATAAAGCACAGCTGTGCTCCTGGTAGCTCAACACCCAGCCCCTGGGCTGCCTTGGAAGGGAACGCAGGCACGTAGGGGTGGCAACCGTGTCCGACGCTGCTACGCAAGGCCTCGCCCGGCTCTGGGTGGGGCGTGAGGATGCCGCAGCAGTTTGAGGCTCCATCTGCACCCAGGGTTTCAGCTTTAGTTTCAGAGCCGGGACGAGCAGGGCAGGAAGAGCACCTGGCCCGCGGGATGCTCAGAGATGTCCCCCGGCTGAGATGCTGGTTCGCAGGGACTGGGCAGAGGGTGCTCTCTGCCCAGGGCCACCTCGGGGCGTCTTCCCCCCTGAGCTAAGCAGGATGGAGAACAGAGTCCCAGGGGCTCGGTGTAGACGATGGTGGCTCTGCAGAAGCCACGCAGAGGACCCCACCCAGAAAAACCAAATCCACCTCCCGCCTGCTCTATGAGCCTCTCATGCCCCCCGGGGACTCACCAGCTCCACCAGGAAGGCAGGGAGGACTCCGCCGGCTCGGTAGAAGGCCCAGGGGAAGTTGAGCAGGCCGGCCCCCAGCGCCGACTTCAGAAGAATGAAGACGGCTCCCACGGGGGACAGCGTGGCGGGGAGGGGCTTTTCTCCAAGGCCGGTGCCTGGGGCCTGGCCCTCCATGGCTAGAGGCAGCGGGGGCCATGAGAAAGGGCAGTCTGTACGCTGCCGTCTTCTCCCAAGTTCACAGTGTCACTCCTGAGACCCGCCAGGCCCCTCTCCCATCTCCCCCTCCCCAGCCCCCTTCTCCCCTTCCACCTCCCTGAACTGCCAGTCCCTCCCCAAGCCCCACTTTATGTCCTCTTCGACCCCAAGGTGACCCTCCCCCTCCATCTGTCCTCTCTCCCCCTTATCTCTGCCTGCCAGCCCCTTTGCTTCCAGCCCCAGCCCTTACCGCCAAATCCCAACTCCATGGTCACTCCAGCTGGTCCGGCTGCATTTCCTGGGCCTAGAGGAGTGGAAGAGGGAAGATCCCACCTCACCCAGGGGTGGGTGAGTGAGTCATTAATGAAGGGAGGCGTTGAGAGCGTGGGTTAGGGGCTGGTCCCCAAACCTAGGGTGGTCAGAGTCACCTGTCCCAAGAAACAAACGAGCTGCTTTTGCGACTTCTGACCTGAGCAGGGGAGTCTTAAGACCCCCATCCCCCGCAGGCTCCTCCAGGGGGTGGGGTTTTCTCAAGCCCTGGAGGGTCCCAGGGGCTTGGCTGGCAGCCATAGGCGGGGGGACGACACGCCTGAGCGCACCTGACCACCGCCCATCTGCAGAGAGAGGGCTGCACAGCCAGTCTCCTTTCACCTTCCTCCTCCTCCTCCAGGTCCCCCCGTGCTCCTTAAACTAACCTGTGCACGAGACCCACCCGGGCCTTGTTGAATGCGTGTTCTGATTCCTTCCACCTGGGCGGAGCCCGAGACTCCGTGTCTCTAACCAGCTCGGGGGCAGGTGCTGGTCCCCGGCCACACTTAGCAGAGACAGCCTCTCACTGCACTGATGGCGCGGTCAGCTGCGATGGCCTCGTTCCAGAAAATGCAGGCGCATGGAGGTCAAGCCTGGAACATGAACCTGTTTATTCCCGGAACCCAGGCGCCCTCTCACCTCTGCTGGTAAACGTCAGTTGGCATCATTCGAACTCAGAGTCTCGGGCTCAGCGGCTGTGGCTGGGCCCGAGCATCCGCGCTGCTGACGCGTCCCAGCTGCTGACGCCGGGTCCCCTTTGAGCACCGCAGCTCTGAGTTAACTGTCTTCACCACCCGGAGCCTCGCCTCACCCCGTCAGCCCTGCGTGTCCACACCAGCCAGCCCCTAAAAAGCTTTTTATTCTCAACGCGGTTTCTAACGGTCCTACCCGACTGGTGTCGTCTCCCCTGAGCGTCACCAGCTCTGAGTGGCGGGGGCTCAGTCACTGCGCCCAGCTTCTCCTCAGGGACACCAGGCAGGAGCTCAAGGCTGCTCCACGTCCCGTACGGCACTCAGGCTGCCACCAGGTAAAGGTGCCATGAGAGCCAGGCCTCACACGAGCGTTCACGCCGGTTCCCAAGGTGGCGTCCCGGCCGTCGCCACCACACCAAGCAGGACCCAGGCTTAGGTCGAATATGGGGCTCCAAACGTCACAACAGGCAAGTGGCAGGACCGGGGTTAACCCCCGAGTCGGTCTCGTCCCAAAGGCTGTGACGTCACACTGCCCCCGCGCTGACTGGGACAGTGCCCAGGACGGGAAGTAACGAACGAATGAGTGAGCGAATGAATGCACCAATGCACAGAACAGGGAAAGTTGTTTGGTTTTCTTCCCCCGCCCATGACGCTCCTGTGGCTGCTGTAACCAAGTGTCACAAACTCGGAGGCTGAGAACAATGGGAATCTATTTTCCGATGGTTTTGGAGGCCACAGTCAGAGATCAAGGTCTAGACAGGGCCCCCTGGGTGACCCAAGGTGATCCCGTCTCAAGATCCACAGTTACCTCTGCAAAGACCTCATTTCCAAATAAGGTCCCATCATAGGCTCCGGGGCATGGCATGGACGTATCTGTTGGCGGCCACCATCCGGCCCGTGGCACCCCCGGTACCTGGTGTTCTCATTCAGTCATTCCACAAACACTGATTAAGCGCCTACTGCACCTGGGTGCGGCGGCCCACACCTGTAATCCCAGCACTCTGGGAGGCCAAGGCGGGAGGATCGCTCCAGGTCAGGAGTTGCAGATCAGCCTGAGTAAGAGCAAGACCCCGTCTCTACTAAAAATACAAAAGCAATTAACTGGACAACTAAAAAATATATAAAGAAAGGCGTGGTGGCGCGTGCCTGTAGTCCCAGCTACTCGGGAGGCTGAGGCAGGAGGATCGCTTGAGCCCAGGAGTTAGAGGTTGCTGTGAGCTAGGCTGACGCCATGGCACTCTAGCCCGGGCAATACAGGGAGACTGTCTGAAAAAAAAAAAAAAAAAAAAAACACCTACTGCATGGCAATTCAGAGGTGAAAGACATGAGCAGTCCTGGCCCAATGGGAGAAGGATTGGGCCGTGGACCCGAGGACGGTGGGGGGACTGGAGGGGCGTCCTGGAGAAGGTGCTGCATCTGTGCCCCAGTGGGGAGTGGCTGGGGGCTGTTCTGGGCAGTGGGGACCCCCAGTGCCAAGCTCAGCCAGGGGCACCAGTGAGGCTCCTAGGAAGACCCACAGTGGTCTGGGGACCCCTGGGGGACAGACCCAGATTGGGGCTGCCCTGGACAAGGCCTGTCTTACTGCCCCAGGAGTTTAAAGTCCACGTCCTCCTCCCTGGGAGGGGGGTCATTAAACTGTGTGACGAAGGTGCACGGCACAGCAGGGGGAGTGGGGGCTGTAGGTGGCGAAGCAGGTTGGGAACCCCAGGCTGGGGGGTGGGGACCCCCCCACAGGAGGCACACGCAGGAGTCACACTGCTCTCCACCACGCCTTTCTTTGGCCTCCAAAGAGCCCACGTCACCCCGCTTCCCCCAAATCCGGCCTCCTGAGAAAGCAGATAAAGAACCCGCATCAGCGGCCGGGGGCTTTGTACTCCTTAATCTCGGCTCTGGGGCTGGGGGCCCTTCCCTGTCCCTGTCCTGGCCCCTCATTAGCTGCCCATTAATGTGCATGACTTAGGAATTGGCCACCGGGCTGTGAAATCCCAGGCAACGGGACACCTCTTAGTTCTGAGGGGCTTTGATATCCACCCTCCGCTGGCATCACAGGGCCGTGACCTTTCCCAGCCACGGAGGGCGCCCTGCTGGGCCCCATCTGCAGGCGTGGCTGCGGGGGTGGGTGAGCGGCCACCCTCTGCCCAGCCCTGCCCCACTCCGCACTGCCGGGCCTGGTGCAGCAAGAACTCGAGGGGGACGCACAGAGGCGTCGTGTGGATAGCCCAGGTGGTGGCGCGGCCCAGCACATGCCCAGAGCACCCAACACATGGTGGCATTCTCCCCTCTGTGCTGCAGGGACCAGCGCCACACTGCTGGGCGAGCCTGTCCGGCCATGGAGGTCCCTGAGGATCCCTCCTTCCCTCGCCCGGAGCCCGTCAGACAATAGGGGAGGCGCTTCTACAACTATGCCCTTGGCTCGTTTCCCCACCCATTAGAACATTCTGGAGGACAGATGAGGGAAGGTGGAGCCCCAGTCCTGGGCAGGCAGGGCCTGCATCTGACCCCGCCCCCAAGCCCAGGGCCTTCCTTGCTGCAGGGCATCCAGCCCTGGGACCTGCCGGCTGCAGGGAGCCTCCTCAAGGGACAGCAGTTTAGGGACTGTGAAGGGCAGAGGCACCTGCAGCAGTTCTATAGGGAGCCAAAGTCCTTGCACAGACAACGTATGACACCTTAGGGACAGCGAGACCCAGTGTGGTCGCTGAACGGTGGCCCCAAAGAAGTCCTTGTCCTCTCCTCCAGGCCTGGCGAGTATGTCTCCCCACATGCCAAGAGGGACTTGGCAGACGAGATGAAGTTGACCATGTTGAGGTGAGGAGGTTATCCTGGGTTATCCAGAGTGTCCTTGCAACAGGGATGCAGCAGGGGTCAGAGGTCAGAGAGGAGGTCAAGATGGAGGTGGGGACGGGAGTGGTGTGCTTGGAAGACGGAGGACGGGGCCTCGAGCTCAGGAGCGCAGCAGCCGCTAGAAGCCAGGAAAGGGCCGGAAGTGGACTCTCGCCTGGAGCCTCCAAAAGGAACCACCAGCCCTGCTGACATCTGATTTAGCACAGTGAGGCTGGATTCAGGCCTCCAGAGCCGCAGGAGAATAAATGTGTTGTTTTTTGTTTTTGTTTTGAGACAGAGGCTCACTCTGTTGACCGGGCTAGAGTGCCATGGTGTCAGCCTAGCTCACAGCAACCTCAGACTCCTGGGCTCAAGCAATCCTCCTGCCTCAGCCTCCCAAGTAGCTGGGACTACAGGCATGCACCACCATGCCTGGCTAATTTTTTCTATATATTTTTAGTTGGCCAATTAATTTGTTTCTATTTTTAGTAGAGACGGGGTCTCGCTCTTGCTCAGGCTGGTTTCGAACTCCTGACCTCCAGCGATCCACCCGCCTCAGCCTCCCAGAATGCTAGAATTATAGCCGTGAGCCACCACGCCCAGCCTAAATATGTTGTTTTAAGCCAATGGGTTAGTGGTGACTTGTGACGGTGGCAACAGGAAACGAATATGGCAGCATCCCAAGTTCTGACCTTGGGCAACGCTGACAGCAGAGGCCCTAGGACCCCACCTCTGGGCTCCAGGGCAGAGGTGGAGCCCTCAGGGGAGGCAAGCGCAGGCCTTGCCAAGTCCCCCATCCCCTGTTAAGCACTGGTTCTCCAGGGACCTAGTTGGGAGTCCTACTTTGGATGGAGGAGGAAAGGGACTGGAACTTTGGGAGAGAAAGGAAGCAGTCTCACCACAACCTTCAAATTTCACGCTCCTGCTGCCCCATGGAGGAAACGCACTTGTGGTGTCAGCAGTGGGAGCAGGGCGGGGCCGTGCCCACAGGGTCATCTCTGCAGTCCTGACCCCTGGGGTCCACAGTGACACTGGGCTCCGCAGGGCCCCAGAGCCTCTCCCAGGGGCTCACCTGTTAACGTTCTCTGGGCCAGAACTTCCTTCCACAACCGCATCACCTGCAGTGTTAGCGGGACGTTACCATGGAGATCAAAGAAACTTAGTCTACCTTATAAAAAAAAATTTCTTTGGTTCAATCATATTTGTCAACATTAAAATGCATAATCCTGGTTTCAGGCTTCTCTTGAGACATGCTGTACCTGAGATGGGGCCTGGCGCTCCAGTGAGCCCTGGGCCACCTGACCCGCTGTTGTACACCTGGCTGTGACCTGCTGGGGATGGAGAGCCAGTGGTGCGCAGGTGGCCCCAGCTTTACGGCATCAAGCTGCAGGTCACCAGTGAGCATCCCGCATCTGCTGAGGATAGGCAGAGAGACGAAAGGCTCCACAAAGGCCAGTGTACAAGCCCCTCGTCTGGACAAGCAGAAGGGGTGTTCAGACCCATGGCCACCTGCTGAGGACAAACAGGCTACCGTGTGCCAAATATGCACGTCCTCAGGGCTGCCGGTGGTGCCCGAAGAACTATGGACGGGGAGCCCCTCAAGTCCTGGGAGCCACGGCAGCGTGAGTGCAGGGAGAGCTGCAAGGTGGCCCTGTGACCTGCCGAGCAAGGGAGGGCATAGCCTTGGTAGCTCTGTCCTGCCCCTTGGCCTGCGCTTTTCCTGCCTGTGACGTCGGTGGCACCCCACCGGCACCCCACCGCCTCTGCCCTTCCCAGCTCACCCTCATCTGTGGTGAGGGGCTGGTGCCTGCCCAGTCCGCACGCCGAGTCCGCACAGTGAACGTGCTGGTCGGGCACGGATTCCACGTGAACAGGCCGCCTAGTACCAGGCAATGGCTTCTTAGATGAACCTAACACACCAACAACCACAGAAAAATACAGAACACCTGACTTCATCGAAATGAAAAATTTTATGCTTCAAAGGACACCATCAAGAAAGTGAAAGGACGAGCCAAAGAATGAGAGAAAATACTTGCAAGTTACATATCTGATAAGGGACTTGTGTCTGGAACAAAGGAAGAATTCTTACAACTCAGTAATAAAAAGACAACCCAATTAAAACTGCAGGCAAAGGCTCCGAACAGAGATTTCTCCAAAGAATATATACAAATGTCCAATAAAGACATGAAAAGATGCTCAACGCGGTTAGTCTTTAGGGAAATGCAAATCGAAACCACACTGAGATACTACTTCGCGCCCACTAGGATGGCTGTAATCAAAAAGACGGATAATTACAAGTACTGGCGAGGATGCGGAGAAATTGGAACTCCTACACGTTGCTGACAAGAGTGTAAAATGGTGCAGCTGCTTTGGAAAAAAGTTTGGCAGTTCCTCAAAAAATTAAACATAGAGCTGTATGATCTCACTCCTAAGTGTATATCCAACAGAAATAAAAAACTTATGTTCACACAAAAATGTGTACTAGAATACTCACAGCAGCACTATGTAACAGCCAAAACGTGGCAACAGGTTCACGAGCTGAGGACCAGATATGCGAAACGTGGTCTAGGCACACAACAGGAATAGTACTCGGCCATGACAGGGAGTGAGGTACTGACCGACGCTACAGCATGGGAGAGCCTGGAAAACACACCGCCGAGTGACAAAAGCCAGACAGACAGGACCACATACCGCATGATTCCATTTGTGAGATGTCCAACAGGCAGGTCCAGAGACGAAGGCAGACTGGGTGCCGGGGGCTGGGGGCAGGGGGGAGAGTTGGGGGTGACCACTGATGGGTACGGGGTTTCTTTTGGGGGTGATAAAAATGTGCTGGAATTAGACAGCAAGTGGTGATGGTTGCATAACCTTGTGAATGCACTAAAAACCACTGAACTGGGCACTATAAAATGGAGAGTTTTATGGTATGTGAATTACATCTTAGTAAAAAAAATTAATAAGCTGACTTAGAACCCATTCCCGGTAGTCATCAAAAGAGAAATGGACGAGCAGAAAGAGTCTGTTACACAATCAATGCTTTTCAGCTTCATACAGGTAGTACATATTTATTGAAAATTCTCTTCACCGACAATGGTGAAATCAAGACCCCAAATTACAAAACATGATGGCAGTTGATACTTATAAAAATAAAGCAAAGGTCTATGTTTCACAGATTTGTGCAAGTTTCCTTCAAATCTCAGTCTGTCCTTTCATCAAAAGGGAGATTATGGAATCTGTGTCATTCCTCATGATGTAATAGTAAAAAACTGCATTCCATTGACAAAAAAAAATAGCTTTGTTTCCAAATAGTACAAGTCTTTAAAGTGACTTTTCCCAACAATAAATATAGAAAATAGCCTTTCACAAGCGTTAGCTTGGTCAGGTTGTTTCATGTGTTTAAAAAGTCCACCCTTCCCCTCAGGTCCGAGGGGCCCAGTCAGCCTCCCACGTGCTCCGAGTCTTTGGTGCTCACAGCGGCGCGGTGTCTTGCTCGAGGCTGAGTCACGGAGTCCCTCCCTCGGGGCCTCCGAGATGTACGAGCCTCCCACCGCCACAGGAGGAAGCTCATTTAGGATAGCCCGACAAACCTGCAGCTGGAAACTGGATCCCTTTTACACGGGCGGCTCCCACGGAAGCTCTCCATGGCTCCGCCTGCCCCCAGCGCCGGCCCCGCAGGTGCACTCTGGCTCACGGTCGGCCGTCTGGCGGTCACACGGAAGGGGTCTTTGGTGGGTGGACCTGCTGCATGAGCTGTGGGCGCTTGACCCTGGGCTTCCTCCGCTTCGGCCTGCTCTTGGCTTTGTTGATTTGTACCACGAAGAAGGCCAGGACCACCATCGCTCCCAGGAAGGCAAAGACAGGAATGGTCTGGCCCACCTCCTGGTTGTAGCGGCCGGGCATTATCCCTGCGAGAGAGCAGCCGGGGGACAGTTGGTAATGCCACAGAGCTACCGCTATGACCTCTTTTTCTGTGACAGCTGGATTCATCGGAAACTAGACGCTAGCTAATTTCATTAGCCGGGCTTGCAGAGCACATAGCATTTTTAAACCTCAGCTACAGTAAGCCAGGCCATCAATAAGCGCGGATGAGAGGCAGTGCAGCCACGCCTCCCGTGTGGCCAGCAGGAGACTCCCTGCAGGGTGGAGGGGTCCATGCTCCCCTCCCTGGGCTCAACACAGACACCAGGACTGGCCTTGCTTCTGTCACGGAAAACCCACAGTAAGGGACCCAGAGGTGCTTTCTGTTTCCCTAAAAGCAATGGAAGGACGTGTCTCAGTCCAGGGGAAAATGAGGGGTCAGCTGGGTGTTGGACCAGCTGACTGGGAGGAAGAGGAGGGTGGCAAGGCAATGAGGTGACAAGGACCACTGGCCACGGATGGGGCGTGTGCGTGAAAACCAGAGTGGCCACTGGAGGACCCGTGTGTAGAATGTCAATAGGACTCTGTAACTGAGCTATGCTGAGGGCTCCAGAATTACCCACAGGCAAGGCCTTCAGGATCTTGCTGTCACCACACAAAGCTCCCAGACTACATGGGCTGGGGCACCCCATCCTGATCCCCAGTTTCTGGCCAAGTCCTAGAACCCAGAGAAATCCCCACTGGCAGCTGTAAACTCTCGGGAAGAGTATAGGGCTTTCCACAGCAAAAGAGAAAGACTTGCTACCAGTTGTCCCAGGTAAGGGAGAAGAATGTGTCCCAAGGAATCTATTCAGACCAAAGTCATTGTCTATGGAGGGGACAGTATCGGGTCACCTAAGGGGCACACCTCAGCTCAGTCAAGCCCCATCCCAGGCGGGCCAGGACAGAGAAATGAAGGAGACCTCCAGGCTGGGGGCTCAGGGCGGCTCCTGCCAACTGGCTGGGACCCAAACCAGCAGACAGGCGTCCCTTGGGGATATACTATGTGCTTTGCAGAAATTGCAGAGTATGCAAGTTACTCTGAAAGAATTTAAGTGTAAAACTTGGTCGTTGTAAAAGAAATTCAAATTTGAAAATCTATGTAAAACTTTCTAAGAGAACCGATGATGTCTTAATCAGTTAGCCCTGCTTTTGGCCTTGCTGATTTGTACCACAGAAAAAGCCAAGACCCACTGCTCCCAGGAAGACAAAGGCAGGCACAGTCTGGTCTACCTCCTCGGGGAGGGAAGGAGGCTACTTTGAACAAAATTCAAGATTTAAGCACAACAATAAAGCACCTAAGAACTCACCTCCAGGAATGTCCCAGGCGCCACTTTCTCCAGGGGACAAAGGTCTCACTTGAGGGCGGTTCGATCGGAAGTTGGGTAACACCACTTTGTCCAGGTCGATGGAGAGTAACTTTTGATGTTTCCAAAGATTACTTCAGGGAAATGGATTAAAACAAAATTGCAATGAGCAATTGTACTAGCCTAGGAAGTTAGCCAATACCTTAGAAAGAATGACCTAAAGAGAAACGTGCAATGATGTTTCCATCTACATAGAGCTATATGCCACTGCACAGCAACTGCGATGACACTGCCAAGTCTCCACAGAGAAATGTCAAAATCAGGTCCCTGCTCACGAGATTGTAATATTCCGAGGAGGGTTTATAATATAATCTATTGGGTTTATAGTATGGCCAACAGGAGCTCGTCTTTGCTTAAAGTTGGAAACGCGGCTGAGCGATGCGGGAGGATACGAGCCCTGAAAGGAGGGTGCGGACAGGACAGCAGCAGCCTGGTGAGTGGACACAGGACTGGGCCGGAGGGTGGCACGGAGGCACGAGCCGCAGGTGGAGTTTGCTTTCTGATTAACTCGAGGCACGCAGTGAAAGCGACTCCACGACCTCCATATACAGAAGTGGGCACAATGGTGGCGGGAATCAGACACCATCTTTGTCCTCAAGGAAATCAATGTCCAGAGGGAGAATATGACAAACATACAGGTAACCGACTGGTGGAGAGAGTCTGAGCAGCAAAACTGGGAATCGACATCTGCCTTGCCTGCAGGGCGGGCTGATGACCCAGTGAACGTGCGCTCTGTAAACAGCACGGCACTCGTCGTGGTAGCAGTATCACCACAAACGTTAGATCTGAAGAGCCTGTTCAAGCCACTGTAACTCAGAATGAAGAGCACAGGGGAGCTGACACAATGTCAACAGCAGCAGAGAGCAAGGAGGACACCCAGGTTAGAGCCAAGTACGTGAATGGAAAATGTGAATACTGCTCTTAAGTGAGGGAAAATAAAATACAGTATGTTTGCAAATTATGAACTTCCTATGTTTCTGCCGTTTATTCATTTGGAAACTGTCAGCCTTTTACTCTGAGCAAGTGAAAGCGAAGACATCCTGTCCCATCAGCAATCAGACTGAAGGTCCACGAGAAGCTGGTGGTGACTGGCTACTGGCCTTTTGGCTGAATCCGAATGTTACAGAACAAATCCTTTTAATAAAGGGATTTATTTATTCTGTGAGGTTTGGATTTGGTCAAGGGCCCTCCAGACTTGAGGATCTGGAGGGCCACGTGTGGCCTTGAGGCTGCAGGTTGCCNCCCCCCCCCCCCCCCCCGCCCGCCTCTGTGAAGAGCCTTCCCAGGCAGGAAAGAAAGACTCTGCCTTTGGATACTCCCAGCTGGGCGGCTGCCTGAATGCCAACAAGTATTCATTATGACCTGTTCTATTTTACACGATTTAACTTTACATTCAGGCTTAATCAGTCTGAAAATTAAACCGACAGTGTTAAGTTATGGGATCAATGACATTTAGGATTATGACTTTGCAGCTGAACACATGTGGGCTGCGTTTTCACTCCTGCAGTGCCATCCTATTCTGGAACGTAATTATCTGCTGATGGCCCTTCTCAGGGAGCAGTTGTGCTAAGTCCACTCGTGCGGCCACTTGGGACTCTCCCGGGGCACTGACAGAGGGCGGGGCCGCCTGGAGCAGGGCTCCTCTGGGCCGACGCTCCTGCAGCCGCGATAGGCGTGGAGACCCAGTGCCCAACAAAGAATCCAGGAAGATGCCTGCTCACTTCACACCGACAGAAACCTGTCCTCAGCGTGGGGCTGACAGATGCCTGCAGCTGTCTACTTGTTTCAAATCTCTTTGAGAGATTCAGAATATGTCTCAAACTAGGTCTCTGAGGACTGAGAAGAATTTTCAGCAAGATGTGAAATGTGAGATAAATGAGAAACCCAGCAGAGTATTAAGGAGAAGGAATTATTGAGAGCGATTGTGAAAACCAAATTCTAGGAGCTGTACATTATCTACTTCCTTGATGGGCCAGTTCAGTGTTTGATGGATTATTTGATGTGGACAGCTAGATACCAGACGATATCGTTATCTGTGTCTCGGAGTCCTGAACAACACTGTGGAGAATAATTGGGTTTCTGGAACTTCAGCTAACACTGACTGTCCACTGAGTATGAACTGCTGACCATGGCTGGAATATAAAATCTGGTTTGAATGCTAGGATAATAGAAGATTATAAATAAATAGGACACAAAAATGGGAACTTATCAGAAATTTTTAAATGATGGGACATTAACTGGAATGGAACAGTACTCAGTAATTAAAGGTTCAGGAAGAAAATTGCTGATGAGAAGACAATGTGATGATTCTACAATTTTGCTGGTTTCTAAGCATAGTCTAAATGAAGACATATGGTCACTAAGTGTTGTATTTAGCACTTTCTGTTTATGACAAATGGCAAAAGCAGAAGTAGAGCTCCGCCCGCCCTCCGCAGGCATCTTTCCTCGGTACAGCGCAGTGGTGCTGTCCTGGCCCCACAACCCTGGGCCACGCCAGCACTTCCCTGAGGCTCACCCAAGCACAGAGCAGTGGCAGCCTCGAGGTGGCATGGGAGAGCCGGCAGGCAGGGGACCAGCCTGGAGGGGAGCCTACTGCCAGAGGGAGGTAGGAGGGGAGGGGCGGATACCAGGGCCAAGGGGCTCGGAGTGAAGGGCTCCTGCCTGGTAGTGCTGTGAGGTGTGCCTGCCTGGCCAGGACAGCTCTGACAACTGTCCCTGGCTTCAGCCCCTTTCTCTTTGTATTGTCCTGCTCAGGCGGGGCGGGATCTGGAGAAAACAAGGACCAGCCACACTGCACTGGCTCGCCCTGGCTGCAGAGAGAAGCACCAGGGGCAACTCCAGTGTTAGCTATGGAAAGAGGCTGAGTCAGCAAGATGAAGCAGAAGACTGAGCAATGCTTGCGGGGTAGCACACAAAGAAGTGCAATGACACACAGACAGAGGTCATGGCCTGCCATGGGGCGGGGGTGCTTTCTCCCACAGCCATAAGCAGCACAGAGAGTTAACGGCACAGAAGCACACTCTTCCCGGCCAGGCTGCAACAGCAGAACCCACACCTACACAGCACAACCTCAGCCCCCAGGTATGAGAGGAAAAAGGACTTATCTGTATTTTATAATCAATTTCTCACACACGGTACACAACTGAACATGGTTAACATTCGATGCCCCAACCAAAGGAGTCAGAGCTTCAGTTCAAATGGCATTACTCTGCTGGATCACAGCTTGTTAAATAAGAATTAACCAAATGTGGCCGGGCACGGTAACTCATGCCTGTAATCCTAGCAGTCTGAGAGGCCGAGGTGGGCGGATTGTTTGAGATCAGGAGTTCGAGAGCAGCCTGAGCAAGAGCCAGACCACGTCTCTACCCAAAACAGAAAAAAATTAGCCAGGAATGGTAGCACATGCCTGTAGTCCCAGCTACTCAGAAGGCCAAGGCAGAAGGATTGCTTGAGCCCAGGAGTTTGAGGTTGCTGTGAGCTAAGCTGACGCCACAGCACTCTAGCCAGGGCAACAGAGTGAGACTCTGTCTCAAAAAAAAAAAAAAAAAAAAAACCAAATGTAACAAGATACAAATTATCTATCCAAAGCACTTCTTCATGCAGGATACCACCAAGAGCACATTTCTAAATGTCAATACGGGGGCTTACTAATGTCAATAACCATCACAAATGACAAGTTAGAAGATCTGATTATTTGATAATGATGTCAGTAAAATTCCATTCTCTGCTATAAAAAAAGGAATGACTCATAAGCCCTGCAGAAAGAATAGAAAGGCGCAGGCAGGCACTAACCTGGGTGCTGTCTCGTTTAAAGGCTGCGGCTTAGCCCAAGACAAATGTGGACAGGCTGGCAGAGGCCGAGGTTTTGGATCTCCCAGATGGGCCTCAAGAACCTTTGAGTACCGATGAAGATGGTTTCCTGTGGTTGGCAGCAATATCAACAAAAAAGGAAATAAACTCTATTATGAAAATGGAAAGAAAAGAAATACACCTTTATGAATTTATCTGTCTGCTCTCCTGCCAACAGGCCCCCCGTGCTCTGTTCAGCTGTCTCCATGTGCTCAGGGACCACACCTGTGCGGTTCCTCCTAGACAACGCGTAACTTCGCTGCTGAAGGTGGGCAAACAAATCAGACCTGTTCCCTGTCAGATGGCCACCGTGTGCGCGGCACTGGCTGGTCAACCTGTGCTGACCACTAGCTACACGCACCCGGCCACACTGGAGAAATCTAACCTATAGATAGGCTGCATGGAAAAATCTTTCTCTCCTGAAATATTTAATCTGCATTTTCAAAATTCCTTTTATGTCTTTGATATGTACCATCCAGAACTGTACCCACTAGCCACATGCGCCTACCAAGCAACTGAAATGAGGTGTTACATATTTAAATAATATTTTTCATGTACTAAGCTAAAGTGTCTTATTAAAATGAATTTCAGCCATGCTTCTTTTTACTTTTTTATGTAGCTCCTGGAAATTTTTAAATGACATCTGTGGCTCATATGAGTCTTCCACGGACAGTTCTGTGATTGGAACATTAGGGACTTGCAGGCACCTCCCACGGGCCCCACTATGCGCAGAGCGGTCGGGGCCCCTCAGAGCCAGCACAGCCTCGGAGGCGGGTTTCAGGCTCCACTGCGTGCCCGCCCGGTGATTGCAGGCAGCTACTTAAATTCTTTGAGCTCCTGTTCCCTCATCTGTAAGCTGGAAATAGTACTCTGCACTTTCACAGCACTACTGAGAGGAGCTAGTGAGGCAATCCGCGTAAAGCACTCCCAGCCCGGTGCCTGGTACCCAGTGAGTGCTCAAAATGCTGCTGATTCTTCCTGAAGACCCCAGGAGCCGGTGTCCTCCTCTGCGAGGGTGGAGCAGCAGACACGGACTGGGAAGGGCGTGAGCAGTGGGGCGAGCCTGGGAACGCACCTACGTACGGGGCTTTCAATAAACGTCCCTCCTGGGACAGGAGGATGGTCCCCTGGGTGAGGGCCACTGCGTGCGGGTCCCCCTGCAGCCGTCAAGGAAAACCCTCAGTGGCTCCTGACACCCAGCTCCTCGTGCTGGCAAGCACGCCCGCTCTCTGCAGCAGCACTGTGTCAGGCCAGATCCAGGTCCCCTCCCTGGGCGCCGTGCGGTCCACTCACCTTCCATCCTCTCTGGAGTGATGGAGCCCATTCCGCTGGGAGGCCGCTGCCGGTCCCCAGAATGACTGAGGCTGGGGGGTGTCACCCCGTAGGATGTATACTGAAGGAGGGCATCCAGGAGCCAAAAGCAGTCTGCAGAGTCAACAAGCATGCTGGTTAGGAATTTGATTCTTTTAAAAACATCTCTCTACAGGAAAATAAAAAATAAAGTTAGCTCCCAAAAAGAGGGAAAAAATGGGAACTCGGAAGTCAGCAGTTCAGGTCAAAGTAAACCTGACACATTCCTGATCCCCCTGTTCTCAGGAGAGTCGCGTTCTCCACGGGCAGCCCGGCCCGCCCAGCCTAGCACACACAGGCCCCACGTGACCGTGGGCTTGGGCAGGCCAGCACCACTGTCCGTGGGCTGGACCTAACTGCCCAAGCACCACACTCGGCTCTGGGCCCCTCACGGACGAGGAGAACGGAGCTCACTTGCGGATGGCAAGACCATGTGACACCCACCTAGAAAGGAATGGCCTCAAGGGCGGGGCTCGGTGGCAAGAGGAAGAGGCAAGCAGGGGACCACTGGTCCAGCGGCACTCACTCCAGGGACTCTCCTGGGGAGAAGCGGGGCACACATGGGAAGGGGACACCTCCAGGGGGGCGAGGGCGAGGACAACAGACAGGGAGTCTATTAACTTGAGCTGGGCTTTTCGTCAGGGGCCCCCAACCACTGAAGTGTGAAAGCAGAGAACCGCCACTTTGTTTTCAGGGACTTCTTAGAGTCTATAGCTCCAGACACGATGGAGCCATTCCATCAGGCGGCTGAACGCACTGAACGCACTGTCCCATACATAAACGTGGAGTTGTGTTTTTTTGTTGTTTTTTTTTTGCTGGTGCCTTTTGAGCACAGGGTAAAAGCTCGAATTTTTGTTGCCATCTTGTTTCGCCTGTGTCTGCCCACTTCGAGTCCCATTAACATCAACTTGGACTAGACGATTCGTGAGAGAAAAAATGCCATTAAGTTCTTTTCTGTCATTAAAGAACACTTCTGGTCAAGTGCTTAAAGCCCCTAAAAGATCCTAAAAGCTGCCATTTGAAATTTAAGGACAAGGACAGTCCTCTTAGGTATTTAAAATTTTAATAAAGACTCTTATCAGGAGATCTCAGGTCTTAAAATAAAATCTTGGTAGAAATAAAACATTAATCTTCTTTCAACTGTGATTTTAACCCTCACTTTTGATGTTTAAAAAGACCAATCATAGTCTAAGGATTTATCTAAATGCTAGGAACTTGATCAACTTCAAATGAAAATCAGAGTGCAAACGCAACTCTCAGTGCATGCTCTCGTGCCTGCTCCTCTGCAGTAAAGCTGTGCACTGTTTGCCACCTCCCCAGCTCCCCCAGTTCTCCAGTGGTCATAGCGAGTTACAAGACTAGGTTTCAGTCCTGGTTTAGTCATCATTTTACCAAGTAAAAACGTGTAACACTTTCACCATTCCAGTTCCTCCTTTATAAAATGAGAAAAATAAAGTCTATTCCAAGCTCAAACACCCAAATCTGGAGGATGCGTCAATCAAGACAGACTGAAAACCAGGAGAGGTGGGAGAGGACTAGTTTGTCCCTTCTTTGCCTCCCCTTCACGCCTGAAGATGATAACAAACACTCCTCACTGGCAAAGGCTCCCAACAGCCCAAACTCCCAAGTCTGGGAAGAAAGCCAGGAGCAGCTGCCCAGGCAGCAGGGCTGTGGAAAGAGTGGGTCAGAGCAGAGAAGGGCACCCCCCTGTGGCAGTGCCCACAAAGTACAGACAACCCAGAGGGCTGCATGGAAGGGCAGAAACCAGTAAAGTCGGGTAAGGGGCCAGGCTGACCCCAGCCTCCACTGGCTGCGACGGAGAAAAAGCATCACAGCCCATGAAAGCAGTTTTGTTTTGCTTATTAATCGTGGCCAGACTTAGATACCTATCAAAATATTCTAAGCAATCAAAGCAACTGGAACCCCCCCAGCTGACCGTGGCTCACGTGAGCAGGTATCTGTTTACTCCCCAGCACCTTATCAGCCCCTTCCCAGGGACTAAGGGAAGAAGAGATTTGTGTGAGGGACTAAGGGAAGAAGGGATTTGTGTGAGGGACTAAGGGAAGAAGGGATTTGTGTGAGGGACTAAGGGAAGAAGAGATTTGTGTGAGGGACTAAGGGAAGAAGAGATTTGTGTGAGGGACTAAGGGAAGAAGAGATTTGTGTGAGGGACTAAGGGAAGAAGGGATTTGTGTGAGGGACTAAGGGAAGAAGAGATTTGTGTGAGGGACTAAGGGAAGAAGAGATTTGTGCGCCCAAATCACTAAGCTCATCTGCTATTTTCCTACCCTTCTGTCGGTGACTGTCATCCAAGCAATTGGAGTCTCCGTACAGTACAATCCGGCCTCCACCGTCGGCTGGAATCTGATAAAGTCCCAAAATGGGGACATTTTCAACAACTGCCGTTTCCTGCTTTAAAACTTCCAATCCTGAAACACAACAAAAAACAGCAATGAGAGTTTCTGTTGAGCAACGAGTGATTTTCCAGTTGCCATATGAGATTTAATCCATGTGACCAATTAAAAAATTAGCAAAATCTAATAAATAATCAAAACTGCAAACTTTTAGGATAGGAAAGCAATGTCTTATGTGCCATTAATTTGGGCTTTGGAAAATTTACTTATATGTGTATTCCTATATCCATCCTCATTCATTTTCACTTGAAATCATGGTATATAATATTTACAACCGAAAAGGTGTCACTTCTCCCCCCTTTTATCCTGAAAAAACATATTTCTGTCCTCTCTTAATATGGTGAAAGGCCTGTCTTCAGACTGCCCATACAGGGGCAGCCAGCCAGCAGCTTTTGCAAAACATACAGTTATCTCTACAAATACAGTCATATATACTGATACCCAGGTTTGGTGTTTTATTATTAAATGCTAAGGCAAATGTAACTGATTTTTAAAAGTTTGTCCACATAATATTTTGAATTTAGATTTAAGATGTTACATTAATTTCACAAACAGACATGCTCCAACAGCAGAGCCTTCTTAATTTAAAATGTTTAATGAGTCAAGAAGTTAAAAAAATGTATAAATGCCATGGGCAGCATCATCGGTGGTACCATCAGATAGTCTAAAAGTCTCTGCCCTAAAGCAAATGCTTTCCTTAGCACTAAACAGGATACACATCTTCGTCAGAATCCAGTACTGTCTGTGTTGAAAACATCTAAAATGTCCGCAGCTATATAAATGCAACATTTCCTGCTCTCTGTGCAGAAACCCAGTAGGAGGTGAGCAGAAGAAAAAACATGATTTCCTTTGGAGGGAGGGATCGGTCAGACAGATGAAACAGGGAACACATGCTGCCTGCCATTTGGCCGAGTTTTGTTTCTGACAACAGGATCTTTTCTGATCCAGCATAACCCAAATTCCTATTCTGCACTCAAAAGATTATTCAACTTAAAGTCTTTATGAGAATAAAAAGCCCCTTAAAAAGGATTTCAAGGCCGGACGCGGTGGCTCAAGCCTGTAATCCTAGCTCTCTGGGAGGCCAAGGTGGGCGGATCGTTTGAGCTCAGGAGTTTGAGACCAGCCTGAGCAAGAGCGAGACCCCATCTCTACTATAAATAGAAAGAAGTTAATTGGCCAACTAATATATATATAGAAAAAAAAAATTAGCCGGGCATGGTGGCACATGCCTGTAGTCCCAGCTACTTGGGAGGCTGAGGCAGCAGGATCGCTTGAGCCCAGGAGTTTGAGGTTGCTGTGAGCTAGGCTGATGCCACGGCACTCACTCTAGCCTGGGCAATAAAGTGAGACTCTGTCTCAAA
>VSMD01088986.1:0-10450 GCA_008750895.1 Mirza zaza
CCAGCAGGCAGGAACTGCAGCGTCCACACTGACCACTCCAGCCCAGCAGGCAGGAACTGCAGCGTCCACACTGACCACTCCAGCCCAGCAGGCAGGAACTGCAGTGTCCACACTGACTACTCCACCCCAGCAGGCAGGAACTGCAGCATCCACACTGACCACTCCATCCCAGCAGGCAGGAACTGCAGCGTCCACACTGACCACTCCACCCCAGCAGGCAGGAACTGCAGCGTCCACACTGACCACTCCAGCCCAGCAGGCAGGAACTGCAGCGTCCACACTAACCACTCCACCCCAGCAGGCAGGAACTGCAACATCCACACTGACCACTCCACCCCAGCAGCTCCAGCAGGCAGGAGTGCAGCGCCCTCTCAGCACGTGGGGGCAGCCCACCCACCCCCGGCCTGTGCACGGAGAAAGGAGGTGGCTCCCCTGGCCAGGCCAGCTCCCTCCACACCCCGGCCCCTCCCCAGACGGTTCTTCCTCTGTCTGTGTGCAGGACACCTGGGAGCCTGGAACTCGGAGCACAGGCACTTGCGTTTGTGCTGGGACTAGGTCAAGAAGCGTGGAAACTCGTCTGGGAACCAGAAGTTAAGAGGCAGTAGCAACCTCAGTAATCAAGATAAGCAATATCTGAATGCAATGTTTTAAAAATCAAAATAAATGCAACAGCAGCAAAGAAAAAAAAACTACAATGAACACAACACCCATATTGTGAATAAAGATGGGATTCAGGCTGGGCGTGGAGGCTCACGCCTGTCATCCCAGCACTCTGGGAGGCCGAGGCGGGCAGATTGCTCAAGGTCAGGAGTTCGAGACCAGCCTGAGCAAGAGCGAGACCCCCGTCTCTACTATAAATAGAAAGAAATTAATTGGCCAACTAATATATATAGAAAAAATTAGCCGGGCATGGTGGTGGCAACTGTAGTCCCAGCTACTCGGGAGGCTGAGGCAGGAGGATCGCTTGAGCCCAGGAGTTTGAGGTTGCTGTGAGCTAGGCTGACGCCACAGCACTCATTCTAGCCTGGGCAACAAAGTGAGACTCTGTCTCAAAAAAAAATAAAAAGATGGGATTCAGCAATTCTCCGCCCGCCAATTTGCAATGGAGCCTGCAGGGAAGTATGTAGAAAGGGAAAATGCATGCCTCTTTATGCATGTCTCATGTGTTTGTTTTTAGTGTTTAATTTTTCTCCAGCATGTTAAAGTAGTTGGGAAATGATATTAAAATATTTAAACACCGGCGTATAGAAATTCAGAGCATTCATTCAACTTTAAATCTTTATTTAAAAAAAAATCATATATTTTTTAAAATTCTTTCCTGGCTTTATTGGAAGCACATTCATGAAAAATATCCTCCAACTCTCGTTTGCTTATCTTGTTTACAATGGGCAGAGTTGTCAACGTTGACCGTTTTTCATATGTTTGTTGGCCGTTATTCTGTCTTCTTTTGAGACGCTTCTGTTCATGTCCTTTGCCTAGTTTTGGATAGGGTTGTTAGATTTTTTTTTTCTCTTGCTTATTTTCCTGAGTTCTAAATAGATTGTAGTTATCAGCCCTTTATCAGATGTGTAGTTTGACATGATGTTTTCTCAACATGTTTGCTCAACATCTCTAATCATCAGGGAAATGCAAATCAAAACCACGATGAGATATCACTTATCTCCAGTGAGCATGGCCTTTATCCAAAAGTCCCAAAACAACAAATGCCGGCGTGGATGTGGAGAGACCGGAACACTCCTACACTGCTGGTGGGACTGCAGACTAGCTCAACCTCTGTGGAAAGTAGTACGGAGATACCTCAAGGAGCTAAAAGTATAATTAACATTGGAACCAGCAATCCCACTACTGAGCATCTACTCAAAGGAACAAAAGACACTCTATAAAAAAGATATCCAGCCGGGCGTGGTGGCTCACGCCTGTAATCCCAGCACCCTGGGAGGCCGAGGCGGGAGGATCGCTCAAGTTCAGGAGTTTGAAACCAGCCTGAGCCAGAGCGAGACCCCGTCTCTACTAAAAAATAGAAAGAAGTGAAGTGGCCAACTAAAAATATATATAGAAAAAATTAGCCGGGCGTGGTGGCGCATGCCTGTAGTCCCAGCTACTCGGGAGGAGGCTGAGGCAGGAGGATCGCTTGAGCCCAGGAGTTTGAGGTTGCCGTGAGCGAGGCTGACGCCACGGCACTCACTCTAGCCTGGGCAACAGAGTGAGACTCGGTCTCAAAAAAAAAAGACGTCTGCACTCGAATGTTTATAGCAGCACAATTCGCAATTGCAGAGATGTGGAAACAAGTCAAGTGCCCATCCGGGCATGAGTGGGTTAATACAATGTGGTCTATGTACACCATGGAGCACTACTCAGCCACAAAAAGCAGTGGTGATCTGGCACCTCTTGTGTTATCCTGGATGGAGCTGGAGCCCATTCTACTAAGCGAAGCACCCCAAGAACGGAAAAGCAAGCACCACACGGACTCGCCAGCAAATTGGTGTTAGCTGATCAACACTCACGTGCACATATGGAAGTCACATTCATTGGAAATCAAGCAGGTGGGAGGGGGAGGAGGGGGTGGGTAAATTCATACCTATGGGTGCCGTGTGCACCGTCTGGGTGATGGGCACGCTTGAAGCTCTGAAGCGGGCGGGGGCAAAGGCAACATGTGTAACCTAAACATCTGTACCCTCCGTAATATGCTGAAATAAAACATTAAAAAAAATTTTTTTTAAAACCTGTATAATTTATTTTTCTTTGATTTCTTGCTATCCGGCTACATGATATTAATTTGACTTGTCCTCCAGAAAGCGAGAGAAACAAAAGTAGCACAATCTGGAAAACATGAAGCTGATAAAAAAAGATACGTCCGAAATAGCAAAAACAGGAAGTGAACGTGTTTTCCATTTTGACTGATTACTGATAAGGCACTTGAGTGTAGGGGCCTCCCACAGTGGATGGGATCAAGATAAAGAAAAGAAAAAAAAAAAATAAAAACATAAACCCAGAGATTGGTCCACCCTCAGGACCTCATCACCTCCCAGAGGCCCCACCTGCCAACACCATCTCCTTCAAGGTGAGGATTTCAACACAGGAATTTTTTGGGGGGACACAGATGTTCAGACCACAGCAAGATTCAACCCCAGGAGCTGAGGTTATTTCTTAGCTTCTCCACCCCCAAAACCCCACTCCCCGTTTTCTCCCGTGTGCATTCTCTTTAGAATCCAAAGAGAAGATTCTTAAGAAAATAGAAGGCTGAGGGGAAAACAAGGACACACGCAGGAGGATGCCGAGACAAAGAAAATGATGTTGGAAAAACACAGTTAATATCCAAGTCTCACACGATGGCAAATGTTCCCATAAACATTTATTCTTTTTATCCACTCCTCCAAAGTGTGCATTTGAATATGCCTTAAATCTGTCCGGGCGCGGTGGCTCACGCCTGTAATCCCAGCACTTTGGGAGGCCGAGGCTGGAGGATCGCTTGAGGCCAGGCGTTTGAAACCAGCGTGGGCAACAGAGTGAGACCCCGTCTCTACTCAAAATAGAAAAAAAATTAGCCGGGCGTGGTGGTGGTGGCACCTGTAGTCCCAGCTACTCGGGAGGCCGAGGCAGGAGGATCGCTTGAGGCCAGGAGCTTGAGGTTGCTGTGAGCGAGGCTGACGCCACGGCACTCACTCTAGCCTGGGCAAGAGAGTGAGACCCTGACTCTTAAAAATAAAAAGAAAAAAGAAGATATAATATATCAAAGCCTTATACAATGTTTCCTGTAAACTAACCTAGATCTTCGATTATAGCTTTCTTGCATTAAATCGATATTGCTACCATCCTTTCATTTCATTTGCAAGAAAAGAACACACCGGTCTTTTTTTTTTTTTTTTTTTTTCCCCTTGGTAATCCAAGATTTTTTTTTTTTTACTATTTTTTTTTCTTTTCCATTTGTTTCCTTTGACAGGATACAAGACAAACACCAGTTTGCCTGAGTATTAAAAGGTCATTTCCTTTGCCCCACTTGAACACACCAGTCTTAATCACTTTTTTTTAAATAATAGAGGTATTCCTACAGACTTTCAGGATTCAGAAAGGGGCCGGGCGTGGTGGCTCACGCCTGCCATCCCAGCACTCTGGGAGGCCGAGGCGGGAGGATCGCTCGAGGTCAGGAGTTCAAAACCAGCCTGAGCAAGAGCGAGACCCCCGTCTCTACTAAAAAATAGAAAGAAATTAATTGGCCAACTAAAAATACATATAGAAAAAAATCAGCCGGACGTGGTGGCGCATGCCTGTAGTCCCAGCTACTCGGGAGGAGGCTGAGGCAGGAGGATCACTGGAGCCCAGGAGTCTGAGGTTGCTGTGAGCGAGGCTGACGCCATGGCACTCACTCTAGCCTGGGCAACAGAGCGAGACTCTGTCTCAAAAAAATAAAATAAAATAAAATAAAAAATAAATAAAATAAATAAATAAAATAAAATAAAATGAAATAAAATGAAATGAAATAAAATAAAATAAAATAAAATCTAGAATTCAGAAAGGCTCTGGGAAGAAAAACCAAACCTGGCCTGGAAGGAGCTTGGGAAACTCTCTCTGCCCCCTGGCGTGGAGGAATGTGCTCAGACATCCTGTTGCTCTGGGATTATCTCTTAACTTTGCACTCTGATGTCAAGTGTGACTCCACACGGTTAGCAAGAAGTATGGAGGTTAAAACTACTCTTTGCATGTACCAATAACGTGAAATATATATATAAAAAAAATCCAGATAAATAAGTTCGTATGAAAGGAAACTCCAGGGTTTTTTGTTTTTTTTTTTATTATTCCACTGCCACGCCTCGTAAAATCTGGGGTATTTAAAAAATTAAATCCCGAGTAGAATAAAGGAATCGAGAAAAAAAAGCAAGCGGGCACAAAGGGTTGGACAGGAAAATGTGCGTTGTCTTGCAACAGCAGCCTCGCTGGGGTCCTGCTCAGTCTCGGGGCGTCTGGGAGGCGGCCGGGAGCTCCGGGGGGGGGCCCTGGAGCAGCCAAGGAGGGGGCCCCCCAGCCCTGAGTGCTCACAGCTGTCCCCCTTTCACGCCGCAGAGAGGGGACATGAGGTCCTGGGGGGCCCCGGTCCTGCCCCACATAGGAAAACCCCAAACCACAGGGGGCGGGCGTTGCTCTCTGTGGGCCCCACAAGCCCACGAGCACCCCAGTGTTGACCCGTCCTCCACCACGACGTGGGGTGCTGAGCTCGATCCGGGCCACCCGCCGGGCCGAGCCTGCTTCCGTCACCTCCTCCCCTGTGGGCGACCCCCTGGGACCTGGCCCCGGCCCCCAGTGACCCCTGCCCCCGGCCGAGAGGGCAACAGGGCCTGGAAGAGCATTTGCAGGTGAGCTGCTGCAAACGTCACAGGGGACAGGGCAGGTCCACGCCACGGCTGTTAAATTAGGGTGGCTGCCGTCAAAATAACGGTGATGATAAAAGAATAATAATGATAATAATAACAATAATAAAAAGAGATGGGTACCCGTGTGAGGTGGTGGGTGTGTTAATTGGGTCGGCCGTGGTCATCGGCTCACTCCGGGTGCACGCACCAGAGCACGGCAGGTGCACGCCACACACACACACACACACACACACACACACACACGCACGCACGGTTTTCGTGTCTCGGCGACACCTCGCTAAAGCCGCTTGCACCGCGGCAGTGGCAAAGGCAGGGCAGACGACAACGAGCGCTGGCGAGGAGGAAGGAGAGATCGGAGCCCTTGCGGGGCGGTGGGAACACGCAGCAGTGCAGCCGCTGCCCGGAACGGCCCCGAGGCTCCTCGATTAAAAAAAAAAAAAAAGCTATAGACGTGAAATTACGACAGGGTGCAGCGATGCGAGTTCGAGGCTTGTGCCCCGGAGGAGTGCAAAGCAGGGTTGGGGAGAGGTATTTGCGCAGCCCTGTTCAGAGTAGTCTTGTTCGCAAGAGCCAGGAGGTGGGAACCGCACAAGTGTCCTTGGATGGATGGAAAAGGAACAAGCTCTGAGACCTGCTGCAATGGAACACGGTCCATCCACACAGTGGAATACTACGCAGCCAGGAAAAGGAACGAAGTCCCCGGCATCTGCTGCAATGGACCGTGGTCCACCCGCACGGTGGAATATTGCGCAGCCAGGGAAAGGAATGAGGTTCCGGCACCTGCCACCAGGGTGGGTGGGCCTTGAAGGCGTGCTGCTCCGTGGGAGCAGCCAGGCGCAAACGGACAGACACCGCGTGACCCCACGCACATGGGGTGTCCCGGGGCGGGGGGCGGGGGGGGTGGGGACAGGGGTCCAGCCTGGGAAGACGAGAGCGTTCTGGGGGTGGGTGTGGGTGACGGCCGCGCCTCACAGAGAAGGTAAAACGGGAAACAAGTTGCTCCGAGGAAGAGACGTCTCCGCTGCACGGCAGGAGCGAGTGCGAGAGCTCTGCCGCCCGCCCCGCCGCGCCGTTCCTGCGTCCTTAGCAACGCTAGAAAGCGGATCAGGAACGTGTTATTATGACGGAGAAATAACTTCGACCCTGGGCCCCTGAGACGCCCCCACACCCTCAGACCAGGCTTTTGAGAACTTCCGGCCTAGCACAGGTGCATCTCCTTTTGCACGGCTGCGCGGCGCTCCGTCTAAATCCATGAGCGGCATTTGTAGGAACTGCCCTGCCAGTGACAAAAAAAAAAAAAAAAGAAACCCTATACCGTGTGCTCGGGAATCTCCAAGACGGTCCACGTGACTCGGTCTCTCCACAAAAACAAGTCAGCGTGGGGGGCCAGGCAGCGGTTAGCGAGCTGGAGGTTGAGCCACGCCCCACCCCCGTGGACACGGATTTCAAAACGTTATGTTGGACCCCGTGCCGGGGGGGTGGGGGAAGTTTCCTTCTTTTATGACTAATAATAGACTTTGGGTTTTTTTTTTTTTTTCTTTTAGAAGCGTTTCGCATTTACGGGAAAATTGGGAAGTTCGGGTAGAGGCTTCTCAAAAAAGCGCTCCCCACACCCAGTATTTTTTGTTTCTCTTTTTAGTGACATTTTATGTGAGCTCGATACGTGTGTTACAGTGAACAGACACACAGTGATACATTGTTACTAAACGGAGTCCACTTTTATTTATTTTATTTATTTTCGAGACAGAGTCTCGCTCTGTCGCCCGGGCTAGAGCGTCAGCCTTGCTCACAGCAGCCTCCGACTCCTGGGCTCACGCGATCCTCCTGCCTCAGCCTCCTCCCGAGTAGCTGGGACGACAGGCACGTGCCACCACGCCCGGCTGATTTTTTTCTATATATTTTTTTGTTGCCCAGCTAAATTTTTTTTTTTTTTTTTTCTGTTTTTAGCAGAGACGGAGTGTCGCTCTTGCTCGGGCTGGTCTCGAACTCCTGACCTCGAGCCATCCTCCCGCCTCGGCCTCCGGGAGAGCTGGGATCACGGGCGTGAGCCGCCGCCGCGCCTAGTCCATTTATTTATTTATTAAACCTTTTTTTTATTATTATTATTATTTTAGAGGACACATAATACTTGTACATGTTCATGGGTTCAATAGATTTTATTTAGCGAGCCACGTGTCGGAATAGCCGACCTCTCACCTCAGCGAGGACCCAGAACGTGTTAAATTCGGTATTGTCGTAGGAAATTCAAGCCACGTGGTGGCTTCCAGGGACACGTGAGCGAGGGGGTTCCGGGCGGGTTGCAGATGGCGCCGCCCTGGGTTTGTCTACGCAGCAGGCCAGGCCGGGCTCAGCTCTCGGGAGGACCGGGAGGTAGCCGAGCTCGGGAGCACGCTCCAAGCGTCTCAGCGAAGGGACGCAGCCGTATTTAAAAGCAGAGAAAAAATCCTCGCTCCGTTCGTGCACGGCCGGCAGTACCTCTCCCCGAAAGCCCGCAGAGACTGGAGATTTCTACATCGCAAACAGGCTGCCCGCGTCTTTGCCGCAATTAAAAACACGCCCCTGGCCGGGCGCGGCGGCTCACGCCTGTCATCCCAGCAGTCTGGGAGGCTGAGGTGGGAGGATCGTTTGAGCTCAGGAGTTGGAGACCAGCCTGAGCCGGAGCGAGACCCCGTCTCTACTATAAATAGAAAGAAACGAATTGGCCGACTAAAAATATATGGCTCTGTCTCCTGGGCGTGGTGGCGCATGCCTGTAGTCCCAGCTACTTGGGAGGAGGCTGAGGCAGGAGGATCGCTTGAGCCCAGGAGACTGAGGTGAGGAGACGCGGAGGAGAAGCCACGTGGAGACAGACGGAGGAGGCAGAGGCAGGAGTGATGCTGCGGCCACAAGCCCAGGAGACAGAGAGATGGACACGGAAGGACCTCTTGTGACTGGGACACGGATGCCATCGTGGGGGCCTCACCCTCCTGACCTCATCCATCGTCCAAACCTAGTCACCTCCCCAAGCCGCCACCTGCTAACACGGAGCCACTAATCTAGGGCTTGGGGGGTTCCACGTAAGAGCTGGGATTGTGGGGTGCGGGCATCAGCGCTCAGTCCCTGACAGGGGGACGGTCCCCGAGAGCCGGCGGAGGGAGGACGACCCCAGCAACCCACAGGCCTTTGGACGTCTGGCCCTTCCGGAATAAATTTCCGTTGTTTTGAGCTGCCTACCGTGTTTCCCAGAAAATCAGACCTGCCCATGAAACAAGCCCAGGCAGGATGTCTAAGCATGTGCGCAATAGAAGCCCCACCCCAAAAATCAGCCCTAGTGATGGGCGTGGCTATGAAAATCAGCCTGGTGATGGACGTGGCTATGAAAATCAGTCCTGGTGATGGGCGTGGCTATGAAAATCAGCCCTAGTGATGGGCGTGGCTATGAAAATCAGCCCTAGTGATGGGCGTGGCTATGAAAATCAGCCCTGGTGGTGGGCGTGGCTATGAAAATCAGCCCTGGTGGTGGGCGTGGATATGAGATCAGCCCTGGTGTTGGGCGTGGCTATGCAAATCAGCCCTGGTGATGGGTGTGGCTATGAAAATCAGCCCTCGTGATGGGCGTGGCTATGAAAATCAGCCCTCGTGATGGGCGTGGCTATGAAAATCAGCCCTAGTGACGGGCATGGCTGCGCAGCGCGTCTGCACAACCCGTGCGTGTCGTCGCGGAGCGGGAAAGAACACGAGCAGCCCTTCTCATCCGCCCCGTGAGAGCTCTAGTGCTCCACAGGAGAGATCGGGGCCGGTGGTTCTAAAGGAAACAGAGTCGCAAGACATTCAGGATGGGATTCGGGGTCTGGAGAGTGAGGACGATGTTCCAGAAGAAGACGCCTTCACTCTGTTTGAATCAATGCAGATGGCTGCACCGTACTTAAAAAAACAAAAATAACACACCCCCTGAAAATCAGCCCTACCAGGGTGTCTTCTGGAGGGAAAATAAATGCAAGCCTCCGCCTTGTTTTCGGGGAAACGCGGTAGTCGGTGGTGATTCTAACACCGGCCGCAGGAACGCAGCCGTCCCGGGTGTTGAGAAACTTGAAGCTGCCACGGCGTCCGTTTGTGAGCGGCCACAGCTTGGGCTCTGGAGGCCCGGGGACCGGAGGCCGAGAGAGGGGCGGACGTCCCGGCCGGCCGCGCGGGTCTGTTCTCGCCTCGGGGACCCCGAGCCCGGCGGGAACCCCAGAGAGACCGTGCACGGCCCGGCCCGGCCTGGGCCAGGCTGGCGTTGGGTCCGCTTCCCGCTCAAAGAAAGACGCACCTGTGGTTTCCCACACGCCCCGTCCCTGTCCCTCGGCAGCTTAGAAACCTGGGGAGAGAAAGGGACAGAAATGAGCCACGCGTGCACTTCCCGAGGAAAACCGTGCGTGCCGTGGTCGCCGCACACTCTCCGAGGCAGCTCGGCGGTCTTCCGGAAACTTCCTCTCTCCCGAGTCCGACTTCTCTCGTCTGCCGCCCCGGGCCTCCTCACGGGGGGATACTCGCGGCTCGGCAGGCTTCACCCCAAAACCAAATGCGTTCTGAGCTGCCGTGGCATGGGGACCCGGCGGGGACACCCCGGCCCCGGTGTGGGGGGCGCGGACACCCCCAGGAACAGGGCCGAGGCCGTCAGACCCTTCTCCGTTGTTTCGATCGAGGCAAAATTCACATTCTGCACAACCTACCTGCTGAAAGTGTGCGGCCCACAGGCACTTGGAACATTCCCCGTGTCCTGCAGGCTTCTCCTCTGTCTAGCTCTAGAATCTTTCGTCGCCCCGAAAAGAGACCCCGAGCTCATTAGGTAGTCACTCCACACCCCGCGCCCGGCCCCCTGCTGCCGCTCGAATAGCGTCTCTGTGCATGCGCCCGTTCCAGACAGCTCATACAAACAGAGTCCTACAACATGTGGCCTTTTGTGTCTGGCTTCTGTCACTGGGTACGACGCCTTCCAGGTGCATATATCTTGCAGCAGGTGTCAGGGCCTCGTTCCTTTTCCTGGCTGCATAATATTGCACTATGTGGACGGGCCACGTTCCATTGCAGCAGGTGTCAGGGCCTCGTTCCTTCTAACAGCT